>JAUMHN010446586.1:0-11007 GCA_032360265.1 Heliamphora ciliata
TGAAATAGAGCTTGCAGTCTTCTTTCATCAAACAGGAGCAACTCCTCCATCCGGTTCCTCTGCCATTCTGCTTCTGAAATACTGGCCTCAGCCACTGCCCTTAGCGAGGGAATTTCCACCTCAATGGGAAGAACAGTTTCCATCCCATACACTAAAGAGTATGGCGTAGTTCCGGTTGAAGTTCTGATCGACGTTCGGTATCCTCAGAGTACAAATGGTAGATGCTCTGGCCAATCTTTGTGCGAGTTGATTGTCTTTTGCAGAATTTTCTTGATGTTCTTGTTCACTGCCTCGACTGCTCCGTTGGTTTGTGACCGATATAGCGAGGACTTATGAGCCACTATCCGATATTCCTTGAAAAGATCCAGGACTTCTCCTTGGAAATGTGAGCCATTATCCAAAATGACCTCGTGGGGGACTCCGTATCGACAAATGATATTTTGCTTGATAAACTTAGTGACTTGGGAGGCCTTCAATACCGAGTAGGAAGCTGCTTCTACCCACTTGGTGAAATAGTCAATGGCCACTAAGATAAACTCGTGTCCATTAGATGCCTTCGGTGTTATTCTGCCAATCACGTCGATGCCCCATACTGAAAACGGCCATGGTGACATCAAATTATATAGCTGAGATGGGGGAACGTGCATGAAGTTTGTAAGAATCTGACACTTATGACACCTCTGTTCAAACTGAATGCTATCTGTTGGTGCCCCATATTATTCGGCTTCTCAAAACTCGGATAATAGTAGCAACCATCGGGCCAGCCTTCCTGTTAGTGCCAGTTTTTCAAACAGATATTCAATGGGTCCATCCGAGAGATGATGTTCACTGTGAAAGACAGCATGTAATGCCTCAATTTTTGAGAAGCCCAAACCAAGGCCCAACATGTCTTCTCCAGTGGCGTGTACCGTATTTTTGACCCGGTCATCTTCTTGCTTAAGTAGTAGATGGCTTTCTTAACTCCAGTTTCACCTTCTTATGCAAGCATGCATCCCATAGCTGAATCAGTCACTGACAAATAGAGGATCAGTGGCCTGTCAGGTTCAGGAGGAGCTAGAAAGGAGAATTTTGTAAGTACTGTCGTATGACATCAAAGGTGTCTTGACATTTCTGATCCCATTCAAATTCAATTCCTTTCTTCAATAGATGGAAGAGCGGCTCACAAGTAGTTGTCAATTTAGCGATGAAGCGGCTGATAAATTGGATCTTCTCTAGAAAACCCCTAACTTCTTGCTCGGTCCTCGGAGGAGGCATTTCAAAAATTGCTTTGATTTTCGAAGGGTCGACTTCAATGCCTCGTTAAGTGATCATGAATCCGAGCATTTTTTCGGCAGTGACTCCAAATGCACACTTCTGTGAGTTGAACCGCATCTTGTACTTTCAGATTGTTTCAAAGAATTCTTGCAGAGCTGTGATGTGGCCTTTCTGATCCTTGGATTTGACTATCATATCATCCACGTACACTTCGACCTCCTTATTTATCATGTCATGCAATGAGATAGTGGCAGCCCTTTGATAGGTTGCCCTTGCTTTTTTCAAACCAAACGGCATCACACGATAACAATAGGTGCCCCAAGGCGTGGTGAATGTTGTCTTCTCTCTGTCTTCGGGATCAATCAAAATCTGGTTGTACCCAAAAAAGCCATCCATGAATGATAACAAGGCATGCCCCGCAGTACTGTCAACTAAGAAATCAATGTGTGGCAGTGGGAAATCATCTTTCGGGCTAGCCTTGTTGAGATCTCGAAAGTCCACGCAGACTCAAATACGATCGTCCTTTAAAACTGGCACTATATTGGCTACCCATTTAGGATATTCGATTACCATTAGGAATCCAGCATTGATCTGTTTGGCAACCTCTTCTTTGATCTTCAGAGCCCATTCTAGCCGGATTCGTCTTAGTTTTTGTTTGACCTGTTTAGTATCAGGGTATAGGGGGATGTGGTGCTGGACAATGTCAGGATCAATTCCAAGCATATCTTCGTAAGACCATGTAAATACATCTTTAAATTCTTTTAATAAAGTTGTTAATTGTTCTTGTTCAGCTAAGGATAAAGAAGAACCAATTTGAACATTTTACGGGTTAGTTTCATCACCCAGGTTTATTGACAAAGTTTCTTCAATTATTGGTTGGGCACGCATTTCTTCTTCTCTTTTTATTAAAAGTTTTATTTCTTTGGGAATATCCCCGTCGAATTCAGAATAGTCAGAAATTATATGAAATAAATCAAATAAGGCAGAGTAACTAGAAATTTCGTTCATTTCATTAAAAACAATGGGGATTACAAACTCGATAGCAAAAGAAGAGATGGGAGCACCACCAGATGTGCCCTCGATTACAGACTCAGACTCGATCCCAGACTCAGGATAGATAATGTGCACATCATCAGACTCGACGGTCCAATTCTTTACTTCCTTTGTGGCTGCGCCAACAATGAGCCAGGTACAGTCGGCCAGTGCGCCGAAACCCCTCATGTAACAGTCCGATTCAGTTATGTACAGCTGAGTCATCTTCTCATGGAACAGCATTCCCAGGTCGGTACCGCTGAGTTTGTCAGCCCAATCCTCTTTCTAAACCTTCTTTCTTTCTTCTCTCCTTCCATTGTTTCTTACTCCTCTGTGTCGGACAACTGGTGGCTGAAAAAGATCTCCAACCCAGGCAGCTTTTGATTGGTTTCTTTGTCAATCCACGGTTCTGAAAAGCCACAATATAGGAAGTCTTCCCCTTTCTTGATGAAGTATCCATTGAGTGTCCCGGAATAATTGGCCTTCCGCCCCCTTTTAGGCCCTTCAAGATCTTCCTCCGTTGGTTTATATCCTAGACCAAAATGATGTGAAGTGGGCAAAACCTGAATGGGTTCTGGGATACCTTGCTGTTTACGCCCCAATCCCATGCTAGGAAAGAAGGACATTTTCTTCATCATCATTAAAGCTTGTGGGTTGACATATCTTTCTTCCTCATTCATTAGTGTCTGAACAGCTCTAACTTCATCAAACTGAAAACCACTAAGCAACACGTCGTCTTCACTATGCTGAATAACTAGCAGAGTTGTGCCCTCTCCTCCCTTCGGGGGATGAATACTGCCCTCTTTATAGAAGGTTACCACTGTCCCGTTCTTTATCAATTTTAGTTTTTGGTGAAGGGTAGAGGGTACCGCCTAAACATTCGGGTCATGTAGCCACGACCTGCCCAGTAGTAGATTGAAGGAAGCTGGGACGTCTAGTACGTGAAATTCTACTAACGTTTCCACAGGTCCCACTGAAATGGTGAATGACACCAATCCCAGTACATCCCTTCTGGTGTTGTCATAGGCCCTCACCCCTTGATTGTAGGGAGTAAATTGGTCGGGCCTCATTCCCAAGCAGATAGCTGTTCTCAATAGGCAAACATTCAAGGCGGACCTATTATCGATGAGGGTTACTGGGACCCATTTTTCCAGACACTTGACAGTGACGTGGAGTGGCTTTTTGTGACTTTTTCCTTCAGCGAGCAAGTCCTTATCAGAAAAGAAAATGACTTTTGGTTCGGTGGCTTGCAGAATAAGTCCAATAAGCTGCTTGGGGGTTGCAACTATCGAGACATTGGCCTTATTCAACACTTTCAAAATAGCTTGTCTGTGCTTGTACGAAGCCATCAACAAGCCCCAGATACTGATATTGGCTTGTGCCTTTCTCAACTGTCTCAATATGGCATCATCCTCCTATTCTTGTTCTGTCTCTTTCTCTTTTCCATTTGGTTGTCCCCTCTCTAGTTGAGCTGGCTTAAAATGTCTTCCACTTCGGGTAAGGTGCTCCACGCCATCTTCAGGGTCTCATAAGCCGGGCATGACATTATCAGTCTGTCTCACTTCGTTTAAGTGGGGAGGGTTTTCAAACGCCCACAGATCATTTAGGTCACTAACGGCCGCCCTTTCCCTTATTTCTTTGTCGTCTTCGATAGCCCATGTGTTGTCAATTTCCTCTCAGATGTCTTCCTTAATAAAATCTATCTGCTGCTCTTGAGTGGCCCAAAAGTCAGCCCACTTGGCCCCATCAGATTTCAACACAATCCTTACCAACCAATAGGATTGCATGTTATCAACATGTACCTCTTCCTCAAAAAGTTGGGGAAGAGTGATTCCATCGAGTACATGGCCAAACCTATAAGACCTGGTGGGATAGTCCAACGACCAATCATCCACCTCGTAGTGTTCCTCTTCCTCATGTTGGTAAACTTGGATCATGGGTCAATACCATTCCCAGGCATTATTGTTTCATTCTTCCATTCTGTCTCGGCTGCGTCTAATCATCATGAATGAACAATTTATCGAATCCTTGATAGGTGGAACATACGGGCGCGGTAAGTGTGCTGAACAAATTAACTAACTTGGGTCTTCATGATTTGGCAATGGGTTAGTAGTAACATTCGGCTTTGGGGTTGCTGATGGAGGAGGAATCACTTTGTTATCAATGAGATTTTGGATCTCATGGCGGAGCCTCATACACTTGTCAGTTAAGTGCCCGTGGCCTTGGTGGAAGGCACAGTATTGGGAGGCATTGTACCTCGGAGGAAGTAGATCGGGCACTGGCATGGGATCTAGTACCTTGATGAGTCCTTTCTCTATCAGATGGTTCAAAGCAGTGGATAACGGGATATTGAGAGGGGTGAAAATTCTTCGCGGCTGTTGTTGTGTTTGCTGGCCATTGCCTAATTGTTGAAGGTTGCTTGTTTGATGGGTGGAAGAAGGGTTCAAAAGGTTCACCTCGCCTGAGCGGGACACGAGGTTAGCTACTGCGAATTGGTTTTGGTTGGTTGCGATAAAAGTCCTTCTTGGTGGTTTCTGACTAGATTCTGTCTTCTCGATATCACCAGATTGGATAGCGTCTTCGATTTGCACCCCAGCGTCGAACAACTGTTCAAAGGTGGAAAGTGGCTACGTGATGAGGTAGCGCTTTAACAGAGACTGCAGATTCTTAACTACCATTCTCACCTGCTCTTTCTCGGTTGGTCTGTTTGTCATTTTTGTAACTTGGCCCCTCTAACGGGTCAGGAAGTCAACCAAAGATTCCTGACTCTCTTGTCGGGTTGTTTTAAGCTCTCGAGTAGTGACGTCCAGCTGGACGTTGTAGCTGTACTGACTGATGAAAGCAGTGGCTATATCCTCCAATGTTTTAATTTTGGCCACTTCGAGAGAGAGAAACCACCTCTGCACAGCTCCAAAAAGCGATCGATGGAACAATTGGGCCTTAAGTTGATCATCAATCCCCATGGAAGAGAGAGTGCCCACATACATCCTTAAATGAATACGAGGATCCCTAGTATCGTCGAACTTTTCCATTTCTGGCATCTTGAACTTCTCGGGCAGCTTTGCATCTAGGAACAAACATAAACCACCTACGTTCAGCATATATTCTTCTACCCCTTTTGCCTTCCTCAACACCTTTTCTATTCGGTCAATCTTTTCTGCCAGCGCGGATTTCCTAAATTGGGCAGTATTTTCTTCTTCTACCACAATAGGGTGGGGAACCCGAGATGGTACAGCAACTTGTGGTATCTCCGGTCCTTGGTTGTCATCCCAAAAATCTCCATCATTTTCATTCATATTGTCTGGATGTCCATTCACACCGAGCATACGAGCCTGGATTGCTTGAATCTGGGCCTGACATTGAGTTTGAGCTTGGGTCTGTTGCTCCACGGCCCGCTGTATCTCGGTAATAGCACTCATTAGGGCTATCAGATTAACTTCGTTCTCTGCCATGTTGGTCGATTTAGATATTCTACGAAGTCTGCCTGATTCTGATTTTACCCAAACTCGTGTCAACTATATTCTTTCCAGATCAAAGGTATCCCACAAAAAAACCTAGGTCCCACAAGCAGAATAATCAATCTCAGACATTTTTCAAAAGAATTCAGACAACAGACAGCAAATCTTCTAGATACCCTAAACAATAGAAATTGAAATAATGCCCCAATCGGGTTCATGCCAGCAGCATAACAACTGAACATCCAAAAACCCGGGATAAGAACCAAAGGGAATGAATCAACTAAGTTCTAGAGGAAAGACTTTATCTAGACGGACGGCGTTCCGGCAAGAAGATTATTCTAACCCTCAAGAGACTGGTTCTGCCTATGAGAAAAATCGACAGCATAATGGTAGGAGAACAATACTTTTCTCACATAGGTCAAAAGAAAGATGTTTGAAGAAAGAAAGCCTAGACTAAGAAACGGGATATAGAGTTAGCCACCTGAGAAGAACCCAGAAAGGAGAGAAACTATCTTAAAGGTCCAAAAACGAAACACAGGCATAACCCCGGGAAGAAGCTTAATACAACAATAGGGAAGAACTGACAATCCGAGAAGAACCCGAAGGAGAGAGAGAGGTGTTAGAACGAACATGGGCATGACCCCAGGAAGAGAACTACGGCATGAGAAATTGATTAGGGTAAAGGATGAAATTCGGGTAAGGACCCGAAGGCAAAAAACTAATCTATTCAATGGATAATAGAAAACTCGGGCCAAAATTAAGAAAAGAACTAGCCTGATCCGAACAAACAATCCTAACAATAAACAACCAAAACATACAATAAAGAAAAACACATAATCCTATTAGGGTTAGCAGTACCTAATTGGGGGGTTCTAAGTTCACTATATGCAAAAGGCCAATTTTGGTCAATCGAGTAGGGTACCTTCTGAATAGAGCCGGGTATATACCTCCCATGCCTGGAGTTGTGTAGGAAATGGTCAAACAGTATGGCCGAACTCTTTTACTGCACCTATGATAGCGTACAGTCAGTAAGGGTTGCCCGTCTTCCTAACAATCTCCGAAACGGATTAACGTTCAGGGCATCGGGTCGACCAGGCAGGGGGTTGAAGAACAATGTATATGCATGCGAAAATACAAGTGAGAAATTTTATTAAGAACCAATGATGTTTTCAAGTCTAGCCCTCTTATTTGATTTTGAAAATCAGTCTCTAGCGGAGTTGCCAGAAAATACTGTGGCGTTGGGATTTAGGGGTCAAAAATAGAAGAATTCAAAGATATTTACAAAAATATTTTAACACCTTGAAAGCCAAATTTTGAAAATCACTTTTTATTAAAAATAGAGTCGCCACTTAGTTTTTGAGAAAAACTAAGAAAAAAAAATAGCTACTGATCTTTTAAAACGTAAACTAGAGAAAAAGAGGTCGGGGGTTAAGGTACGAATCGAGAAAGGTGTTAAGCACCCCGTTCACCCAACCGTAAGGTTGGTCTCTACTAATCATCATTGGTTCTTTAATAGAATTTTCTCAAATGCATGCAAATAAAGAAAATGACCGCAAAGAGAGAACATTAAAAATCAAGTATAGAAAATATATAAAATATGTACATAACACTCCAAAACAAATAAATGTCAAAAGAAAAATCCTAAATCCTATGGCATGCAATTTCTAACTAAAAATATACATGGAGCACACTCGCATGCAATTTCATAAAAATGAACTAACTAACATGATTTGCGTGAAAGAATAAAAATATGGTAGAAAATGATAGAATCACTTAAGCATGAATTATTGACAAAACAAACTAAGCTATTCTAAACATGCATTGTAAAGAAAAATAATAAAAATATGCATATTACAAAAATGAACCGAATTAGCATTAAAGAAAAAAACTAAATGTAAAAAAAATGCATAAAAATTAAAAGAAAGCTTATTATCAAAGAAAATAAGAACTACATGAAAAAGAGAATTTAAAGGTTTAAGGAAAAAGAAAATAAAGGAAAATTTATAAAAGAAAAATATGCTATAATGGAAAGATTAGAAAATGTTCATTTGAATTACCAAAAGAAAACCTAACTACTCACCTAGCTATCCTCATTTTAAGAAAACTACATTTAAAGGTGAAAACTAGCTTAAAGGATTTTTTTTATAGTTTTTTGGTTTAAAAAAGAAAAGTAAGGATAAAATGAGATAAAATATTACGAAAAAAAAATAAAGTTTTAAAAGAAAGAAAATAAGACATTATAAGAGAATTTAAAGCTAGTAATAAAAGAGAAGAAAAAGAGAATGAAATATTAGCAAAAGAAACTACATTAACCTTAAAAGAAAAGAAAATGTAGAAAACAAAAAGCTAGAAAGGGAAGAAAATAGAATGGAACATTAATATTAATGAAAAAAAGAGGGGACTTAAAAAGAAGAAAAGAAATTAAAGCTACATCGCAAGAAAAGAAAAGAAAAAAAAAAGATGCTAGAAAATTATACTACTATTAAAGAAAAGAAAATGAAAACTAGAAAAGAAATATTAAGTTAGAAATAAAATAGAGTATTAAACTAATGTTACAAGAAAGAAATAATAATAAAAAAGATGACTAATGCATTACATTAAGCTAAAAGAAATAAGACATGGAAAAGAAAATAAAACTATATTATAGGAAAAAGAAAGAAGAAAATAAATGCTAAAAAGAATTACATTACTACTAAATAAAAGCTAAGAATTAAGATGGAGCATTCAGTTAATGGAACAAGAGAAGAAAATAAAATACTAATAAACGAAAATTAGACTAATAAAAAGGAAATGAATGTAATTAATGCTAGAACATTAAAGTACTAATAAAGAAAGCACTAAATTAACATTAAGAAAAAAAATTAACAATTAAATGGGTGTAATATTGACAATTGCAACCATTTTCATATAAGTACTTTAATTACAACAATTAGCAATATTGTCGAGTTGTAATTGTTAGAGATATATTAGCACTATTTTAATGAATTAGTTGATTGTATCAAAGAATTAAAACGAAATAAAAATAAAATAGCCTATAAATGAAATTAACAACAAACTACAAACTACATTACATCGAATATAAATAAAATTGCAGAATTTGAAGATGAATATTAACCCGACCACCCAAAGAGAGAGAAATAGAGTTTAGAAAGGTCGAGGGTCCAAATGAGGTACCTAGGTTGTCGGGGAATCCTCAAGTAGGCAGAATGAACTCCAATTGTCCAATCCTCAGATGGTGAACCAAGCTATGGCTTCAAATGCAGGAATTGGAGGTTCGAGAGTCGGAATTTCAGCAGGGCTTCGGCGTCGGGGCTCGGGATCACTCGATATATTGGCAGTCTGTCGTACTCAAAATTTGTACTGAAAACATATGCTGGGGTACGGAATTTATAGAATTCTTCAACCAATGAGGTGTTGCTACGTTTTGGGATACGTCAGGCCATTTGGAGTTGGCGGTCGCCATAATGCAAGTTGGCGGTCGCCATAATGCAAGTTGGCGGTTGCCATGTTTTTGGAAGGTTCCACAAAGTTCTATGGCGGTCGCCACAATTGGAGTGGGCAGTCGCCACAATGGGAGTGGGCGGTCGCCATGATTGAAGATGGCGGTCGCCACTTTGGGCTAGGGTTTCTATAAAGTTCTATGGCGGGCACCACAATACAAGTTGGCGGTTGCCTTACTTGGGCAGCAAGTTCCAATGGTTCGACAAAATTTTATTGGTTTAAAGGTTTCAGGTTCAAATACCGAGCTTAGGTCACTTCCCGAGGATCGAACTGAGCCCCTATTCCACCTGTTTTCATCATCGAATTCGCCTAAGATTAGGCGGGGTCAAATTGGGGTGTCTGCAGGTGCTGATGTACATGGTTCAGATTATGAACAGCCTGTTACTGCTAGTACACAGACACAGGTAGTGCCTCGTCGTAATGGGAGGGTTGTTCATCAATCTGATTGGTATATGTTCTTGGGAGAGTCTTTTGACAAGATCCCGGCAGAACTAGATACCGAGCCTTGTAACTATAATGAAGCACTACACGACAAAGATGCAGATCTTTGGCAAAGGGATATGAATTCAGAGAAGAAATCTATGTATTCCAATCAGGTCTGGAAACTTGTAGAGCCACCTGAATGGATAAAACGCATTGGAAGCAAGTGGAGCTACAAGAGAAAGAGAGGAGTAGACGAGAAGATTGAAACCTTTAAAGCTAGGCTTGTTGCTAAAGGGCTCACTCAGAAAGAAGGGATCGACTATGAGGAAACCTTTTTGCCGGTAGCCATGCTTAAATCTATTTGGATTCTCTTATCCATTGCCGCACATTTTGATTACGAAATCTGGCAAATGGACGTCAAGACAGCTTTTCTTAATGGAAGTCTTGACGAGTGTATCTATATGATACAACCAGACGGATTCATTGCAAAGGGCCAGGAGCACATATTGTGCAAGTTTAAGAGATCCATTTATGGACTTAAGCAGGTATCGATGTCTTGGAACACTCGGTTTGATGAAGCTATAAAATCTTATAATTTTGATCAAAGTTCGAATGAGTCCTGTGTGTACAAGAAGCGTGACGGAAGCGTGGTGATCTTCTTAGTACTTTATGTAGACGATATCTTACTCATTGGAAACAATGTGGGGGGCATTATCTACGGTTAAAGTATGGTTATCTGGGCAGTTCGATATGAAGGACTTGAAAGAAGCCAGTCACATCCCTGGGATCAAGCTTATGCGAGATCAGAAACAAAGGATATTGGGCTTATCACAAGCAAAGTATATCGATGATATCCTTGCTTGCTTTAGCATACAGGTTTCCAAGAAAGGGTTTCTCCTTTTCAGGCATAGAATCACTCAATCCAAGGATCAGTAGCCTAAGACACTTGATGAGATAGAGAAGATGAAGGCGGTTCCTTATGTTTCGACAGTAGGAAGCCTCATGTATGCTATGCTTTGCACTAGACTCGACATCTGATTTTCTATTGGCATGGTTAGCAGATATCAGTCTAAACCAGGGTAGGAGCAATGGATTGCAGTAAAGAATATAATCAAGTACCTGAAAAGGACTAAGGATTATATATTGATTTACCAGGCTGACAATCTAGTATCTCTTGGGTGCACAGACTCAGATTTCCAGTCAGACATAGTGCTTGCATCAAGAGACAACCTTGCAGATCCTTTACAAAGAGCTTATCGACTTAAGACTTTTGATAGTCATGTAGAGGGCATGGGAGTCAGATGTATAGCAGCATGATTTTGAGTATAAGTGAGAGATT
>JAUMHN010446608.1:0-11007 GCA_032360265.1 Heliamphora ciliata
GGCAATGAAAGTACCAGAAGTAGCAGAGCGATGAAAATTAAGGCCAAAATAAAGAGTGCCCTTGACATAGCGAAGAATACGTTTAACCGCCTGAAAATGTTCTTCAGTGAGAGCGTGGAGAAATTGGCTAACAGAGTTGACAGCATGAGAAATATTAGGGCGCGTGATAGTAAGGTATTGAAGAGCACCAACAAGAGACTTGTATAAAGTAGGATCAGAGAACGGAGGACCATCAGCAAACAGAGTCTGAGAGACAACCATGGGAGTAGGAACCGATTTGCTGTCAAGCAACTCGGCGTGAGTAAAAAGATCCCGTGCATACTTGAGCTGACTGAGAAAAAGACCATCAACAACAGGCGAGGCTTCAAGACCAAGAAAATAGCTGAGAGATCCCAAGTCTTTGGTGGCAAACTCAGAATGGAGTTTGAGTAAAGCGGTCAAGAAAAGATGAGGCAGTCCCAATAATAATGATGTCATCAACATAAATAAGTAAATAAATAACCGAAAAATGCTTATGAAAAACAAATAGAGATGTGTCAGCACGACTGCAAGTAAACCCAAGTTGAAGAAGAAAAGAGATGAAAAGCTGAAACTAAGCACGAGGAGCTTGCTTGAGGCCATAGAGAGCTTTCTTCAAGTGGCAGACATGATTAGGGAAACGAGGATCAATGTAACCAGGGGGCTGCTCCATATAGACATTTTCAGTGAGAGTGCCATTGAGGAAAGCATTCTTGACGTCAAGTTGGCGAATGGGCCATTGGTTGGTCATAGTAAGAGAAATTACAACACGAACAGTAGTAGCCTTGATAACAGGGCTGAAAGTATCAGTGTAGTCAAGACCAGGGACCTGGGTTTAACCCTTGGCAACAAGACGAGCCTTGAGTCTTTCGATGGAGCCATCAGGAAGATAATTGGTTCGAAACACCCATTTAGAGCCCACAATGTTGGTGTTGGCAGGGCGAGGAGCCAAAATCCAAGTGCGATTATTCAGCAGAGCGCGAACTTCTTCATCCATGGCGGCAAGCCAGGCGGGATTCTTAGCAGCAGATTTGAAGCCTTTAGGCTCAGCGGAGGCAAGTAGAGTCGAAAGAAGGGCAAAGGAGCTCAAGACACCCAGATTCACGGGATGGCGAGTCTTAAAAATACCAGCCTTAGCACGGGTGAGCATGGGATGAGAACCAAGTAGGGTGGCTGAAGAAGGAATAGGAGGAGCTGGCTGTGCCGTAGGAGGAGTCAGCTGTGTTGCAGAAGAGAGCGAACTAGAGGTCGGAGTGGGCGAAGAGGGACCTGCAAAAGAATCAGTATTCTGCAAAGACTCATCCACGAGATCAGTACAGATAGCACATGGATTAAATTTGGATTGAGTAACATGCGAAGAAGATGGTGCAGGGGACGGGAGAGGAGGTTCGGTATGTAAAAGACCGGGTACCAGAAAGTTGGCAAAATTGAGGGAAGAAAGGGGCTGAGCCTGAGAGGTATCGTGAAAAGGGAAATGATGTTCATCAAATTGGGCATGCCGAGTGATATAGAGTCGAGAGGTGATGGGGTCAAAGCAACGAAACCCTTTATAAGAGGAATTGTAACCCAAAAAAATGCAAGGAATACTGCGTGGAGAAAATTTGTTAGGCATATAATCACGCAAACAAGGGTAAACACGATAACCAAAGGGATGGAAATTTGCATAATTTGGAGAAGAACCATACAAAAGCTCAAATGGGAACTTACCTCCAAGAAGCGGTGTTGGCAAACGGTTGATGATGTAAGCCGCGGTGCTAAAGGCGTCAACCCAAAAGCGAGGAGATAGGTGAGAGTGGAAAAGAAGGGCTAGGCCGATCTCAGTCACGTGGCGGTGTTTGTGTTCAGCACGACCAATTTGGACAGGTGTATAGGGACATGAAAGCTGATGGTGAATGCCGGAGGCACAAAGATGTGCTTGAAAGCAAGTGTTAGTGAATTCGCTGCCACAATCACTTTGAAAAATTTTAATACGAGCAAAATGTTGAGTTTTCACAAATTTTTAAAATTGAGTAAAAACATTGTAAAAGTCATATTTGAATTTTAAAGAGTAAAACCAAGTGAATCGAGAATAATCATCAATGAAAAGAACATAATAGATAAATTCCGAATTGGATTTGACGGAGAAAAGCCCCATAAGTCGCAGTGAATAAGATCTAGAACATGCGATGACCTATGTTCATTACGAGAATAAGGCAAGTGATGATTTTTCGCAAGCTGACATGTACTGCATAATGTGGGAGAAGGCAATAAAGATGTAAGAGAAAGATATCCTGTTTTATTTAAATGAGAAATAACAGAAGGATTTATATGTCCAAGGCGAGCATGCCATAAATCATAGGAAGCATGTAAAAATTTATTTTTAAGGACAAAAATGAAAGCAGAGTTGCCACATTCCAGCACATATAACCCGTCATCTCTTTTACCGATTGCTACCACCCTTCCCGTTTGACGATTCTGAATAGAGAAAAGGTCATTAGTAAAAGTAACAGATAAGGAAAAATTGAATATTAATTTACTAATGAAAAGAAGATTTTTGGTGAGATGGGGAACAACCAAGAAATCTAATAAATAAATATTAGGAGCATGAGAGAGGGTACCAGTGTGTGTAATGGGTAAAGAGGCACCATTTCTCACAATTACAAAATCTTTACCATTGTACTGAGTGGACAGGTCCAAATGAGACGGGTTAGTAGACATATGGGTCGAAGCACCAGTGTCCAAGAACCATTTAGTCACTGCTGGTTCATTGAGAGAGCTAGATGAGCAGATGACTCACCACGGGCATACCTCTGGTTGCAGCGATCAGCATAATGGCTATCAATGTGGTAGATTTGGCAGCGGGGAGGGCGGTGTCCTTGACTAGAGGAATGGCGGCCACTATTTACTGAGGAATTTCGGCCATGGCCAGGGGTTAGACCATGAGAGTTACGGAAAGAGCCTCTTTGATTCGACTGCTCAGGACCACAATTTGCGGCGGTGAACGCGGCAATAGGAGGAGTAGGAGGTTCAAGAGACTTTTGAAAAATCTCAAAACTCTCAACTTTTGAGACTAAGTCAACAAAATCCGGGAGATGCGTGAGCGCCATCTAGGTGGTGGAGAAATTGGAGAAATCGGCACCAAGGCCGTGGAGAAACCAGTGCACCTTATCGGTGCCATCAATAGGCTGACCAATTGCATGGAGTTGGTCACAGAGAGCCTTGAAGGTGCGGGTGTAGTCAGTAACAAGTTGGGTGCCGCGTTTCATCAATTGAAGTTCATCTTTGAGTTGGATTTCTCGAGCCTTCGATCGATGGTTGAAGGTATTTTCTAAGGTAAGTCAAACCTCACGTGCAGTGGTAAGGCCAACAACTTCTGCCATGGCTACTTCGGTGAGAGAGGAACGAAGGAGGCAAAAGATTTTTTGATCAGCAGCCTTCCACGCCAAGTGTTTGTCACTGGGTGTCTGAGAGGTAGCAGGGCCAAATTTGGGAGGTGGCACGATGGTGTCATCAACATAGCCGAGTAAGTCTTAGCTTTCAAAAAGGAGAAGAAGTTGGCTCTTTCATAGGAGGTAGTTGGTGAATGAAAGTTTGATGGTGATCATGTGGATTAAGGTGTTGAAAGGGAGAAGGTTGGAGGAGGTTTCGACAGCTATTGGATGAAGAAGGTAAGATCATAGAAAGGATCTTAATCCAAGTAGGCTCTGATACCAAGAGAATATTGTGAAACCATCACACCTTGAATGTGGGTGAGAGTTCTATATTTATAATCACATAATATATTTACAAAAAAATAATATCTCAAAAGAAAAAGAAACTAATCTTCTACAATTAAGGTAATGACTACAATCATGGGTCAATGGGTCTATGTGTGGGAATCAAGGTAATCTCCTACAATCATGAGTAATGACTACAGTCATGGGTTAATAGGGCTATGCATGGGAAGGTGATCCTCAACAAAAATCTCATACCATTGACAAGTTTTATAATTTAGGGACTAAGCCCTCGACTTAAAGTTGAATTAAAATTGTTTATTTATTTCTTTGCTTAAAAGTTTAAAAAGTCAAGAAACCTCATTTTTCAACTCAAAAAGGCTTTTAACTTTTTTTTTCTTTTTGCATAGTTTTTTATATATATATTTTAAAAATATTATAACTTTTATTATATACATCTATTTTTTATAAAAATTATTTTTTTAAATTTACTCGTCAAAATTTATCAAACAAGATCAATATTAAATATAAAATTAGTTAAAAATAAATTTTAAAAAATTATAATAATTTTAAGAAAATTTCTTTGTCTTTTAGTTTAGAATCAGTTTAAGCATTTGACTTAAAAGCCACACATATTTTGACAAAATGAACTTTTTTAACTTAAAATAGCTTAAAAAAAGAAAAAAAGAAAGCAAATTTAAAATCAAGTTGCCAAAGTCTAAAAGTTGCCTAGTCTCACATTTAATTGGAAAGAGAGAAGATTCATAAGAATAGTGGTCCATTATATTTAGGCATTGATTGGAAATAATGCCTTATGATTTTTGGCTAAAAAATAAAGAAAAATTCAATAATTTGGCAAAAACTAAAAAAGGGTTGTGGGCATACAAAATTTTGCTTATCACAAATTGACACGTGCCTTACAACTCAAAAATATAACACAATTATTGGCAAATCAAATATTACCACGTGTTAAAATGGTTCTAAATTAAATTTCACGGTTGGTCTAATTACATGGCACCACGTGTAAAATAATGTATTTTTTCATATGACAAGCTTTTGACTAATTAAATTAAGCCACTTGGCACATGGGAATTACACGAGAAAAATAAATAATATTTTCTCTAAATTAAATTAAATGTACATAATTATTTCTTTAAATAAATAAAAAAGAAAAAAATTATGCTACTAAATAATTATCTCTTTAAATGAAAAAATAATTATTTGCTTAGATAATTATTTTTTCAAAATTAGAGATAATTATGATATTCAATAGTTATCTCTTAAAAAAAATCAAAGAGATAATTATAAACTTAAATAATTATCTCCTTTAAATAAATAAAATTGAGATAATTATTAAGACTTTGAGTTTCTTCATAACTTTGTCCCCCACGTTCCTATAAATATGTGTGTCCTCCACCAAATGGAAAAGAGTTTTGACGTCTGACACTTGGAATTATAAAGCAACTGAGAGAGTTCTACAGATAAAGTTTTGAAGTCTTGAAAATAGTTCTCAATCAAATTTCATCATTCTCTGCCAAACTCGGAGGATATTTCGCTTTTTGATTCGAAAACACGCTGTCAAGTCCTCGAGTCAACATTTGAAGAGAAGAATCAGAGGATTTGATTTCTTTTGATTCAGAAATTCTATCAGAGATTGTAATCCATTTACAAATTCAATAAAAGTTTAATTTGTTTCTATATTTTTCTGTCGTGATTTTCGGACACAAAATTTGTTATTTACAAATTTCTAGCATGCCCAGTGGAACAATCTCTGCCTCTCATCTCTTCTCTTCTCTAAACGCAAAATCCGTAATGGCTCCAAAGAACGACGGTTCAAAGGCTCTCCAAATCAAAAAAGGAGGTTCTAAGCCTTTAACTTCCACAAAGACAGGTTCGGGCTTTAACACTCAGAATACTGGTCCAGTAACTCGAAGCAAGGCAAAATCAATTCCAGTTTTTGGTTCAAACAAAGAAGATGTTATTTTGCAGACAAATGAGAAAGTAGATGCGACCATTGGAAAGACATTTTCTTACCATTCTTTGTCTCAAGAATCAGGCTAAGCTACTAAAGATCATCTGAGGAAAGAAGAAGAAGCAGATTCAAGCAGTTCTGATTCTTCATCTTCTCCTCCCACTTTCCACCCAAAACTCAAGTCAGTTGATGTTGTTACCATGCCAGTAATGACAACAAACGCTCTTACCTTGGAAGAACAGGTAGCTTTATTGACAGAGACTGTTGAAGCACTCTATAAAATCGTGCAAGATCGCGATGTTCAAATTGCGTCTATGATGAACAAAATCGAAAGTATGGGAGATTCAAGTCAAGTTACTCCCAACCCTCCGAAACCTCAAGAAGCGGCTGAAACTTCTAACAGGCTCCAAGTAGAACAAAAGAGTTTGAAGATTTCAGCCAACGGCTGCATTCCCGTCGATCAGTTGAAAGAGTTCATCTTGGGTGCCATCAAGGATAAGTACGATGAAACACCAAAATCTTCTCTTGCTTATGCTAAGCCATACACTCAACGAGTCAATCAAACGAAGATGCCTTTTGGATATCAACCACCAAAGTTTCAACAATTTGACGGCAAAAGTAATCCAAAGCAACACATTGCCCATTTTGTGGAGACGTGCAACAACGCTGGTATCGATGGAGATCTCTTAGTCAAACAGTTTGTTTGAACGCTTAAGGGCAATGCTTTCGATTAGTATTGTGACCTCGTATCCGATACAATCGACAGTTGGGAGCACATGGAACAAGAATTTCTCAATCGCTTCTACAGCACCCGTCGTACCGTCAGCATGATTGAGCTTACCAATTCTCACAAGTGGAAGGATGAACCTGTTATCGACTGCATCAACGGGTGGAGAAGTTTGAGTCTTAATTGCAGAGATAGGTTGAGTGAGACCTCCGCAATCGAAACGTGCATTCATGGTATGCATTGGGGTTTAAGCTATATTCTTCAAGGTATCAAGCCAAGGACTTTTGAAGAATTGGCTACTTGCACTCATGACATGGAGTTTAGTATTGCAGCAAACGGAGGTTAAGGACCGCCCATTCAAGAATCCAAAAAAGGAGGGAGCAGACAGGACACCCGTAAAGTAGTTAAGACTGCACCTAAGGTTGATAGCAAAGAATCAATGACAGTAGTCGGTTTGCCGATCAAGATTACTGCCAAGTCAGGGGCGAAAGAAGGTGAAAAAGTTGAATCTAGCCAAGGAAAAGGAAGGAAAAGGCTCACTTTGAAAGAGATGCAATAAAAAGAGTATCCGTTTCTTGATTGTGAAGTTCCCCGAATGCTCGACGACTTGTTAAAGATGAAACTCCTTGAACTTCCAGAGATGAAACGTCCGGAAGAAGCTGAGAGAGTTCAGGACCCGAACTACTGTAAATACCACCGCCTAGTTAGCCATTCAACTCAACGATGCTTCATTCTGAAAGAAGAGATCATTGAACTAACTAGCCAAGGCAAGATTCTGCTAGAGGAAGAAACGGAAGTTGCAATTACAAATCAAACTTCTGTTGTTGTTGCACCCTCACATCCTGCTCTTCTTCAACAGAAAGTTCAAATCCTAGAAAGGTTTTTTCCTGAGTTGCCAATATGCAAGATTCCATTCGGATCATATCCAATTGACATAATGACACCATTTTCTCTAGTTCAATCCTCCAAAAATGGGGGCAACCATTGTGAAGCAACAGACTTGACAAGCACAGAAGATAAAGGATGGACATTAGTGACTCAAAAGAAGAAAGGGAAATCAACCCCGTATCGTCTTTGGTTCATGCGAGCAAAGAAGACGAAAACGAAGCCGAGCATGAAAAAGAAATATAGATGACGTGTTAAAAAGGTAGCAGAAGAATTTCCTGAAGAAAGAACACGCATTTCGATCACACTGTGGGAGTTCTTCCTAGAATCAATGCGCCAAGCCATCATCCAGAATCAATGTCATGCTGTGAACACCAAAGAATCCCTCGAGCCTAAGGAGAAAAGTGCTTTTATGTCAGATGACACGCCAATTGAACCAGATTCTCACACTTTCACAAATGATTGTATTGCCAACATGCCGACCATCTCATTTTCAGACGAAGATCTGATGCTTGGCTCAACACCACACAACCGTCCTCTTTTTGTCATGGGCTATACACGAGAGCAAAAAGTCAACAGGATATTCCTAGATGATGGATCAGCAGTCAACATCCTATCTCTTCGCACAATGAAGGAATTAGGCATCACTACAGATGAACTTTCACATAGCCGCTTAATGATCTATGATTTTAATCGAGGAGGACAAAGAGCCATTGGAGTAATTCGACTGGAGTTGCTAATGGATGACATAACTTCAAGTTCATTGTTTCATGTCATTGACGCCAAGACTTTTTACAATATGCTGCTAGGACGACAGTGGCTCCATAAAAATGGTATTGTTCCATCAACCCTTCACTAATGCTTCAAATATTGTCGAAATGGTGTTATAAAAAGGGTGAAAGCTGACGAGAAACCTTTCACTGAAGCCGAGTCACACTTTGCTGATGCTAAATTTTATTTAGAAAACATCGTGGCGAAAGAATTATAGCCAGTTGTTTTCTCATTAAGTCAAACGTCTCACAACGACATTGACCACCAAGGCAGTAAGAACGATGCTTCCGCTAGTAAAAAGGAGGATAGCCAAAATTCCAAAAGCTAGGTTGATAATGAATCGAAAATGAAGGAGATTACTCCTATGCTTCGTTATGCTCCAAAGTCAAAGAAAAGAGAAGATCTAGGATTGAAAGGCCTAACTCTCCTGATCACTAGCCTGAAAGAAACAAGAATTTTCCTGCCATTACAAGGGTTTGTCCGACCGACTCATGGTCCTAAAGTAGAGCAAGGTGATTTTCTTTTAAAGCAGACCGAAGAAGGCTTTGTTCCAAATGCCTACAAACTTTTGGCAATGGCTGGACATAACTTTCAAAACGCGTCTACTTTAGGGAAGCTCTTACCTAAAGTAACTGGTGAAAAGGTTCATGGTTTGAATTCAACCCAAAAGATGCTTAGACAAAAGGGATACGTTGTCCAGAATCCCAAAGTAGGCCTTGGATATACTTCATCGGCTCCTGTACGTTTTGTTATGAAAAAATCAAATACTCAATACATTCCTACTGGTGAAGATGAAAGTGATGGATCAATCTCAGAAAATCCTTCTGTCTTTGATCGCTTAGGTGGCACAGGTAAAGAAGGGTTAACTTCTCGTTCAGAAGATAGACCATATGTCTTTGATCATTTGGGTGATGCAAAAGCAAAAGGTTCAATCTTTAATAAAGATAGTATGTCAATAAGAGAGAAACCATCGGTGTTCAATCGTTTAGGTGATATAAAAGTAAAAAACTTCATTTTTGATCGATTGAGGGCATCAAATGGAGTTTCTACCAAAGTTAATTTGAAGAAATCTGCACACAATAGATTGGGAGTTTCACGAAGTGATAATAAGTTGATCTCTAAGCGACACGAAGAAGCTCTGATTTTGGGAGATGATAGAGATATCCAAAGCAAAATACCTTCTCGTATGAAACGATGATCCACTCTAATCATAGAGGCCGACGAAGCGCTGAAAGTAAGGTGACAAACAGTGGTAGTCACCAGAAGCTCTCATGATGAATCTAACAATCCTTTCAAGGAGGAGGAAATTGTTACTTCTTGCCATATTACTGCAAACACTAACGAAGTTCAAGTAGAGGAAGATGCTGAAGATGCTCCCCCTGTGCTTGAAGAAGGCGTTAAATCCACAGTTGACGACCTTAAAAAAATTGATTTGGGCTCACTAGATGACCCAAAATTGATATACATTAGTGCTCTTTTGACACCAAAGGAAGAAAGGTCTTATGTCGAGCTTCTTTATGAGTACAGAGATGTCTTCACCTAGAGCTACAAAGAAATGCCATGATTAGATCCTAAGGTAGCTGTTCATCATCTGGCAGTAAAACATGGGGTTCGACCGATCAAACAAGCTCAACGGCAATTTCGACCAAAACTCATACTCAAAATTGAAGTAGAAGTCAATAAGCTTATTGAGGCAGGATTCATTCGAGAAGTCAAGTACCCAACATGGATTTCAAGCATTGTTCTTGTTAAAAAGAAATATGGATAAATTTGAATCTGTGTCGACTTCCGAGACCTCAACAATGCATGTCCCAAGGATGACTTCCCACTTTCAATAACTGAGCTTATGGTTGACGCTACCAATGGACATGAAGCTTTATCCATCATGGATGGCTCTTCAGTTACAATCAAATTCGTATGGCACCACGAGATGAAGAGTTCACTGCTTTTCGTATACCAAAAGGTATCTACTGTTATAAAGTGATGCCCTCCGAATTAAAGAATGCTGATGCTACTTACCAGAGGGCAATGCAGAAGATCTTTGATGATATGCTCCACAAGAATGTCGAGTGTTACGTTGATGATTTGGTAGTAAAGACTAGAAAGCGAGATCATCATCTACAGGATCTAAGGAAAATATTCGAACGGTTGCATCGATACCAACTCAAGATGAATCCCTTGAAGTGTGCATTTGGCATTACATCTGGAAAGTTTCTTGGTTTCATTGTATGACATCGTGGTATAAAGATCGACCAGACTAAAATTAATGCAATTCTGAAAAATGCCCGAGCCTCTAAACATTCACGAGCTTAAAAGTTTACAAGAACGATTAGCTTACCTTCGCCGGTTCATATCAAACTTGGCGGGTCGTTGCCAACCACTCAGTCACCTCATGAAGAAGGGGATTCCTTTCGAATGGGATGAGTCTTGCAGCAATACTTTTAAAAGTATCAAGACTTATTTGACGAAATCTCCTGTTTTGGCTACTTCTATTCTCGGACGACCACTCATCTTGTATATTGCTGTGCAAGAATGCTCAATAGGGGCTCTCCTTGCTCAAGAAAACGATAAAGGAAAAGAGAATGCTCTTTACTATTTGAGTAGGATGATGACTCATAACGAGCTAAATTATTCACCGATCGAGAAGATTTGCTTAGCATTGGTTTTTTCCATTCAAAAGCTACGCCATTATTTTTAAGCACATTCGGTTCGTTTAATCTTTAAAACTAATCATGTTAAAAACATCATGAGCAAGCTGGTATTGTCTAACAGATTAGCCAGATGGTCCCTTCTTCTTCAAGAATCTAAAATCATTTTCGTACCTCAAAAGGCTGTTAAGGGACAAGCCTTAGCTAACTTCCTAACTGATCATCCCATCCCTGCTGATTGGGAATTATCAAAAAAATTACCAGACGAATACGTACTGTTCATTGAAATACGAC
>JAUMHN010446618.1:0-11005 GCA_032360265.1 Heliamphora ciliata
TACGCCTTGAGGCGATACTATTATTCATGTATGAGATTGCATGATTTACAGTTTTATGAGAGTTGAACTGTGGGGATATTTTATCCAAATGTTGTACATTTTACTTATCAACTATGAAACCTATTTTCTTAAATGGGTGTTTTGGTGGGCTTTCACGTAACCCAGATGTTTGGGGCATGACAACTTTGAACACTCAAGATTCTCTGATATTTCCTCTCCCAGTGACCAAAATTTTGAAGGAGGAGAGTGAGGGTTCAAGGCTTGCATTTTATAGAAGAAGAGATGGTTGGTTGCATCGTGATGTGGAAGACCACTTTTGATTTCTTCTTATTTTTGATTGGTTGCATGGTCTTTTGCTCTTATTAAGAACTTTTAGATCTGGATTTGCAGAAAAAATCATATGGGAATTCCGCTGGGCCTTGTGTGGGTAGTTTAAAGTTCTTAATTTTGTTTTATTTGTTTATTTGGTGGTGTTTTGGCACTATATATTGTTCAAGAAAGTATTTTTTAAAATTAATTTGATATATCTTTTTGGCCTTCATACTTACTAAAATGAATTATTTTAGTGTTATTATTATTATTATAGTTTATAAAATTTTTGACTATAATTAATTGTTTATGTGTAGCCAATTAAGCTATTTTAAAATATTTTGAATATATGTGACTTTTGACTTATTTAGGTGTGTAAAAACTTTAATAATAATTTATTTACTTTTGTTAGCCTAAAATATTATATTATTATGTATATTACTTGTTTGAATAATCTTGGGTCATAATGATACTTGATTTATATATTTTTTTTCTCATTTTGAGCTTAAAATACAAAAAATAACTTTTTAACACAAGTTCTTAGGCAAATCGGCCACTAAAGGGTAATTTAGTTATTTTTGTAGTTATTTTGTCTTTTGCTAATTATTTGAACCTAAATCTTTAATTTAAGGTGTCTATGTGTCAAATTTTAGATTTTTTAGACTTTTTGGTGTGTTAGAGGCAAAATGGTCATTTTACCATTTTATGAGAATTTCTTATTTTTAATTTAATATTCCATGATAATTACTTAATTTAGAATGTTGAGATTTTTCTTTCGGTATTAGGGTTTTTCTTATTGAGTGTTTGGTCTCTTAGGGTTTCTAATTAGAATTAGAGTTTTTTAACTTTTTAGCGACCTAAGATCTCATGGGCTAATCGTTTAGGGTTTTCTAATTAGAATTAGGGTTTTCTATCTTGTTAGTGACCTAAGATCTCATGGGCTAATCATTTAGGGTTTTCTAATTAGAATTAGGGTTTTCTAACTTGTTAGCGACCTAAGATCTCATGGGCTAATCGTTGCTAATACTAGGATTTGAATCGGGTCATTACACAGTCTCTTCGATTCCTATTCCGCACATTAATGACTCGCAGTATTGTTCATACAAAGCTTCATACAATTGCAAATGTTGGCTTAGTAGTTGTTGCGGGTGAACTTTGACCACAAGTAGAGATCCTTCTCAGCTTCCTTTTAAATTCTTAACATGCCTTTGATAGTTTGAATTGTGCATCCGAATTGCCTGTCAATCTGTAGGTGAGACGCGGTACTGAGGTAAGACTCTATTCCTAAGGCTTCCTGTAAACGTGGTGTGAGACGCGGGTCATGGTCGGGTACAATAAAGGTAGAGAACTCACGTAGGTGCAAAATCTCACGGAGGTGCATTCAGCTTGAAGTCACTGACGTGTCGTGGGATCTAACTGATAGAAAGCGAGCGATCTTGGTAAGGTGATCTGCTATAACCCGAATGTCGTTGTGTTCTTAAGGTGATCTCAATAGTCTGGTGATGAAGTCTATAGTCACATGCTTCCATTTTTCATTCTGGTCTTTAAAGGGTTGTACCGTTCCTGTGACGCCACGTCCTCTGAGCACATCGGGACATACGTAACTATAAATAAGGGAAGATATTCTAGCCAAGAATTCATAATTATATAAGATAATTACTACATCATTAACGGTTCAGAATTTGTTCAAAGTATTTAATGATTACAGTCATCTAGAAAATTTAACAAAAGTTACAATATGTTTGTGGAAAAACTGAACAAAAGATCAAAAAGTAAACATCCTACGTCTTCAAGCGGTACTGTTGGGATCTGCTAGCTCCTGCCACTCTCCCTGCTCATCGAGGTCTTCATTTCCTACAAATATACCCTTCTCAAACTATTCTTCTTCTTTACCTGTGGCACGAATACCATGAGCCAGAACCCAGAAGCAAATTTCCTAAATAATTTAACAGACTCACAACTAAATATCTTACAATACATATCGTATAATATCCAGTACAAACTTAAGGGCAAAGAGACAGGCAATTTATCATTTTCACAAGGCAAGCATATATAAGAATAAAGGTGCGAGTGCGTGATACAAATGAATACAATGCGGTAGCCCAACCCGACATACATACTAAACAATATTATGAATTCCACTCTGGGAATTATAGAGTATACTTGATGGCTCTTGATCACCGAACCTATCCTCACCTCGTTGCGAAAAGTAAATTCTCACCATGGCTACATGCCTTGACCGTTTTATGCAATAGCAACGACGTGGGGACCGACCTTTATCCAATTTTATCCATCCTTATTCCAGGCCGACCAATCCCACCTTAAGGACTAAGATACTCATTAGGTGTCAACCCAGAGTCTAATTAAAGCTAGTGACGAACCCATGGTGCCTAATTCTCCTTTTTAAAATAAATAATCTCCCAATTTAATTTCGAATATGACAACCAGGGACGCCCTAGATCCATAACTACAGAAAAAATGATTTCAATCACCCAACCCAATTTAAAAGTACGAAGGGACTCCGATAACTCAAGATGAAATATGAAAATGCTCATGATGTGCAATATGCTTCTCGTGTGCAATTAATTATGGCATGGCATATAAACACGGTATGGCACGAGGTACAACTTGCTAAAGCATCAAGTATTAGCATGCGAAGCATAACCATAATTTATGCGACATAGAATCGAACTATTGTCTTGAGTCCACTTCATCAAAATCATCATTTTTATATACCAACTACTCAAAAAATTCATATAAAGTTCACATACTAAAGTTCCATGAAGTAGCATGCCATTCAAGTACTTAGCAAATTTTAGGTAAGCGTTCAATTACTAGTTTTTAAGTTACAATAGTGTTTTCAAGCACTTAGACATTGATTTAATTTCTAAAATTTCAACAACAATTAGATAAAACTATTTCCTACAACTTTCTTGTTTAGCACTAAGGTTAAATCCTAGGGCAAATAGGTCATTTGATTTAATTTAGGGAAAATCATTCAGCATTTTACAGAGAAAAGTGCAGAATTTAGGCCTCTATTGGCCACAGTTTTGGGGCATCAATTTAAGGGTTATGGCTCTGATTTTTGGTTAGATTTTATTTTAAGATGTCCTGTACAAGTTTTATGTTTTGTGCTAGGGCAAGTTGTTTGGAAAAAGTTTGAAAATTTGGCTAATTTATAAAAAGGGTTCAGTCAGTCTAAAAAGAGTTTGTGGAATGTGTTTTTAACAGAAAATGCTCAAAACCTTTGGGGTGACATCCGAGGGTATTTTGGGCTATTTTTTGGTCAGTACTTAGTTTAATATGTTAGCTACATTTTTCATGTTTACCACATTTAGATTTGGCTTCTAAAAATTTAGGTTTTTAGTCTCACAAAAATGGGTGATAGAGAGGCCTATCAGTCACTAAATCTCAACAGTGACTTTGGAAAGGGATTTGACCTATTAAGAATATATAATTCTAGCTCATATTTGGTGTACGGAAAGATAAATAGGTCCTCTATAAGTTTTATATTTTGACCCAAGCTCGGTTCTCACTCTAACTTAGGGCTTTAGGTCTACAATTTAGAGTGGTCAAAATCTGACACACTCTTTAGCAAAAATGACATATCTGGAGTTCTACCTGAAGAAATCACTTCAAATCAATTTTTTATGAAATAAAACTAAACAATATAGGTTTGGACACAAAAATCACTTTAATATCATTTTTCTACAATTATTTATGATGTTTTAAAGTTCATGGAAGAAAGTAGATAAGCCTAGAAAATCAGGTTACTTAGGGTTTTAATAGCTTAGCTCACACGGTGTCCATTTTTGATGTGTTTTCTTTGCAGCATGTCATAAACTCATATAAATCAAAACTCCAGAACATGTTTAAGGTATAAAACTCAAAAATATACACATGCAAGCACATGAAAAGCTTGATCTTGCATAAACAGTCCATAAACTATTCCTACAATGGCTTTTTGAGTTTTTCTTAGTTTCTTTTTCTTAGGGTTGATTGTAGAGATGGATTGAGAGTTATTTTATGAGAGGATATTAGAAGGTTTTAGGAGATTTGCTTACCTATTTTGATGCTCAAAATGTTGAGAAAGAATGGGGCTTAGCTTCAATACTCCTTCCTTGATCCTTTCATCCTTCCTCTTTCTTCCTTCTTTCTTAGAACACTTAGATAATTTTTGTAGTCTCTCTCTCACCCTCTCAGTCTAACCATATGAAGGAGAAAAGTGTTTAGGGTGCGTTTTTATAATAAAATTTATAATGGAGAACAATTATTGCTTGGAAACTTTATTTTGAAATTTCTTCAATATTTATTGGTTGCATGGGAGGTGGGAGATGTTTGAGAAATTATATTTCAGATTTTTTCAGATGGGGTTCCAGTTGGGGTCTGTTTGGGAAGATCAAAAGCTGTTTTTGCATTTAATTAGGGTTTTAAAGTGTATTTTTGCACCATTTTGTGAAAGAAAATGTATAAAATATAAATATTTTGTATCTTTTGGTATCTAAACCTACTAAAACCTATTATATTAATGTATTTATAATTAATTTATTTTTTTCATGATTTATCATAATTTTGATAGCAATTAATTAAATAGTTGTAGGCTTTTAAGTTAAATTAAGCTAATTTGACAAAAAATAACTTTTTGACTTATTTATTGTGTAGAGGCAACAAATAATTATTTGTTTGCTTTTATTGACCTATATTATTATATTATTATATATATTATTTGTATAAAAAGTGTTAGGTCAAAATAATATTTTATTTATACATCTTTTTCTCATTTTTAAGTTTAAAAAGGCGAAAAGTAGTTTTTTGGGCACATTTCCCTAAGTGGCCGGCCATGCAAGGACAATTTAGTTATTTTTGTTGTTATTTTGTCTTTTATTAATTAATTGTATGTAAATATCTAATTTTGGGTATTCATGTGTCAAATTTTAGATTTTTAAAAATTTTTACTGTACTAGAGGCAAAATAGTCATTTTACCCCAATTATGAGAATTTTTAATTTTTAATTTTATATTTTATGTTATTTACTTAATTTAAGGTGTCCTGGGACCTTTCTGAGTATTAAGGTTTTGTCTCTGAGTATTTGGTCTTTCTAAGATTTTCGGGTCAAAATAGGGTTTTGAGTTGAGCTAAGATTTCTCTCGTTCATGTAGCGATCTAAGCTCTCAGGGCTTATCCGTCACTAATACTAGGGTTTGAGCCGGGTTGTTACAATCTAAGTGGTTACTACTAGGGTCCGGACCGAGGTGTTACAATCTATCCCCCTTAAATAAATTTCATCCTCAAAATTTCACGCAAAAGGTTGTGGGTGATTACTTGCATCTCTTCTCTTCGAAGTTGTGTCCTTGTTTATTTGAATCATTCCTTATTGAAGGTGTGGACAAGGTCGGGTTGATACATTCAACATTTTGGGAAAAACGGTTGTTTAATCTTACTAATTTCTTAAACCGATCACTACAAAATTTTCAATGATCACGTCGTGTACTTGTGGCCCGATAATTGTTTGACTAGAGTCAACCTAAAAGCCTTTATTCTTCAAGTGTATCATTTCCTAGGATAAGGCAATGAGTTTAACTAACGTATGCCTTAGAGTTTGCAAATTCGGGCGTACCTCCGATCATTAACAAATACTCCTTTTTCTCCTGGGAAGGCGAGCCTTCTGGCCATTGATTTTCCCAGTCCTTCTGTATATGTAACAACTCGACCCTTCACATGACAATGATATTGTCCGCTTTAGGCAAAGCCCTCATAGTTTTGTTCTTCCCAGAGGGTCACCCATCCTTGCACTGCTCCCGCTTAAGCATGCTTAACTACAGAGTTCTACTAAGATTTCTATCACCTGGGAAAAGGTGTCGTTGAATGTAAGGGTTCAAGATTTTTCTTTATAGCCCAAGAACTCCCTCTCCCTTTTCAATGTGGGATACCAGGATATCACAATCCACACCCCTTAGGGCTGCATGTGAGACATTGTTCTGTTTCTTTTTGAGTTATATATATTTGACGTGTTCATTCGTGTCTAGATATGTTTTGATGCATGTTTGAATTTAAATATTCATGTGGAGTTGGTTCCCGGGGTTGTTGGGAGTTACGGTTCAAATTTTAAAATTTCAAGAAAAAAAGATATTTTGAAGGCGTATAAATATCTGATGTTACATATTTTTCAAAAAGATATTTTCAAAACTTACTCCCTAAGTTTCTTTCTATTTCTCTCTACCTTCTCTCTAACATCTCGGGGGCCCGGGGCTTGATTTTTGACAGTCCAACAGCCGATCCTTATTGTTGGCATCGTGGTCTTCGCATCCATCTGGACGAAAGTTTATCTGGACGAAACTTAACATCTCGAGATGTTAAGTTTTTAACTCACCGAGATTGGATCCTAGACTGTTAAGTTGTTAAAGGGTGTTACGTGTAATCTTATACATATTTACCGTTTAAAAATGCATGAAAAGTGATTTATGTTTAAATCGGATTTTTTGGTTTAAAAACTATTTTTCATTGTTTCGGTGGATGAAAATGTGTTCCGAGAGTTTTCTTTCGAGGTTTTGGCGTGGGGTTTAAGCATGCAAGTGTTCGGGGGTGTTAAATGGGTGATTGGAGGCTTGATTTGAGGTTTGGAGGCTAAAATTGTAGCTCAAAATCTTTTTCTGGGGGTGGTCAGTCGACTGGATCATGAGGATCAGTCGACTGGATCATGATTTTTGAGGGTCAATCGACTGGACCTTTAGGTCAGTCGACTGACATGCTTCTGTTTTGTTTTTCTTCTTTTCCCAAGAGTTTTCAGTCGACTGAGGGCTTGGGTCCAGTCGATTGGAGTCCTATGTGGGCGTTTGGTGTTTTCCTCCATGGTTTGGTGATCCTTTTGGGTGTATGGTTGGACTTCCTTTGGGAAAAAGGTTTGATTTTTCTGAAAAACGTGCTTTATTGAAGGTTTGGAGCTAACCTGTGAGGTTGAGTCTCAACTTCTAAAACGTTTTGATGAAAATATGTTTTTACATGTTTTGTTTGATCTCCATGATTGATGGATTGGATCTCGTTTTATTCATATGTTGTATAAATTGTTTTGCAGGTGGTTTTTAAATGTTTTCCTTAGATGCACCGTGGAAGTGGGTGTGTTGAGTTGGGCTTCCATTTCTCCACGGTGAAAGTCTGAAAACGTGCGCAGAGTAGGTCTCTATGTGCCTTCAAGTTAATCCCTATAAACGAGGTTGGTGGGTGCTTAGTACCCTTGGGTTGTGAACCCGTAAACTAAGTGGTTGGTAGGTGCTTAGGGCCCTTGGGTTGTGAACCCGTAAACTAAGTGATTGGTGGGTGCTTAGGGCCCTCGGTTTGTGAACTCGTAAACTAAGTCGGCTGCCTCCGTGAATGGCATTGTTTCCATTGTCGTGACTTCGTATAGAAAATATCATTACCGAGCAATCCTTAAGTAGTGACTAGGGTAATGGACAGGAGTCTATAGTTGTTACCTTTGTTTGTGTGGCAGAGTCGATACATAGGATTACATTTTTTCTCTTTCTCCTCGGCTGTGTGACCCGAGTGGAGAATACTGCATTTTTACTGCTTTCCTTTAACTGTGGTATGGTATCTGTCAGGATGATATACATAGTTTCAAGGAAGAAAAATAGATGGTTTTTAAGAGAAAAACCTTTAGGCTCCCGTGGTTGAGCTTATGTGCTTATGATTGCATAGCCTTCTTTACAGCTTTATGTAGTCTATTTCTATAGGGCTTCGGCTCACGGTGTGGGATTTTACTGTAAAATCATTTTCAGGTGAACATGTGGAGTTGACCTAGACGTAGTGGTGGTGAAAGACTTGTTATAATTTTTTCTATTTTTGTGACATGTAGTTTACATGTGATGCCTGTTTCAGAAGGCAAGTTTGTACGCTTTGAGGCGATATACTTATTCATATATTAGAATGCATGTTTACTGTTTATGGGAGTTGCACTTTGGGAATCCTATATCCAAATGTTATATTATTGAGTTGATGACTTCCAACTGCAATTTTATTTTCTTAAACGGTGTTATGTTGGGTTTTCGCGTGATTCTGGAGTTTAGGGCAAGACAACTTGGTATTAGTGCTCTGGGTTCGAATACCTAAGAGCCATGGGAATGAGGGTACATCACCTTTGTGAGGAAGTGCGTGTGCTTGATTACCTGTGTTTTAGCGCTTTGTTAACATACGTATGATAGCTTGTTCAGTATGATAGTGTGTATACGTGGGTATAGAGGTTGAGCCTTGGGATTGACTAGTCTTGCATTCAGGCATTTAGATTAACAATCTTGGGAGCCATGTTAGAGACGCATTTCACGGACGTCATTTCTAGCAAGAAATTTAAGTAGGTTATTCAGAGTGACGAGTCATTCTTGTTAGTTCTCCTCAGTATGTGAGATGTGATGATATGATCTTAAGTGGTTATGTGTTAGCATGCTTACGTGTATTATGTCTTTTACGTTAGCAATCACATGTTGTATGGATGCTTATCCTGTTATATTGTTTTCGTATAGAGTTATGTCCACGCGGGGAGGACGAGGCCGATGTCGAGGCCGTGGCTGTGGTTCTGGCCAAAGAGACGGTCTAGTCCCAGATGTTGGGGATGCTAATGCTCCATCCGGCAACTGGCTGAGACCACTAGGGGAAGGGAGAGCATACCTGAACCGAGGGCGACGGTCGCGATGCATGAGTTTCGCCGTCTGGACCCTCCTACCTTTTCTGAGGATCCCAACCCCACAGTTGCCACTGAATGGCTGGAGTTGGTTACCAGAATCTTGGACACGCTTCAGATAAAGGAAGATGATTTGAGGGTTACCTTTGCTGTCTTCCAGTTGAGAGGGAGTGCTCACATGTGGTGGGAGTTTGCTAGGACTATAGTTGGAGGCACTTGGGAGACATTCACCAAAGTATTTCTAGAGAAATACTTTCCAGTGGCATTAAGGGATCGCTACAGCGAGGACTTCCTTTTTCTGATGCAGGGGACGATGAATGTGATTGAGTAAGAGGCTGAGTTTACTAGCCTATCTCGGTTTGCACAGGAGATCGTACCTACAGATGAGTTCCATGAGAAGAGGTTCGAGAGGGGTTTGAGGCCCACTATCCGAGATAGAGTGGCAGCATTTAGGATGCAGGTCTTTATAGAGTTGGTGAAAACCGTCATGAAGGTGGAAAACACTATGAACGAGACACGCAGAAACAGAGATAGTAGGAGTTCGCAAGATGGGGGATGTGCACAGTTCTAGGGAGGGACGCAGTGATAAGCGTCAACGGACATCTGGTTCGAGTTGTCATCCAGTGGGGTCGTATACACCACAGTCTTCTGCATCTATGCCTCCCATAGCTTCAACTGGAAGGTCGGATCAGAGAGAGCCCATTTGTTTTAGATGTAGACGGCCAGGGCACCGCGCGTCAGAGTGCCGTAGTCTAGCACCTGTTCAGGCGCAGTCGCAGTCGCAAGCGCAGGGGAGGGGGCCAGTGGTATGTTTTGAGTGCGATCAGTCTGGGCACATCCGTAGGGACTGCCCCAGAGGAGGGAGTATGTCACGCCCCAAACTTCGGGTCACGCGAAAAGCCACTAAACAACCACCGAAACTGCCCAAACAAAAGGGATTTAAAACCAAAAACCCAAACAAGGCCAAAACCTTTGTAAAAATGTACTCCTAAGGGTTTATTTGATTTAAAAGAGTAGCCAAAAGACTACAGTTACAGCCCCACAACCTAAGTCCTTAAAAACAAATACAAGTTTTGGATAAGAAAAATCATTTCATTTTAAAAAAGGTTAGGCCGTTCCAAAAATCTTCCTCGAAGCACAAGAGTTTAAATGAAGTATAAATCATTTGAAAATCCTATTTGTAAATCCCATTTGTAAACCGTTGAACCCAACAATGAAAAACGTAGTAAGAAACTACGAAAAACAACAATCAACCCATGGTTCTCTCGAAAGCATTAAAACATGCATACATCCATAATCATTACATATGTTTTACAACATGTTATCTCTAAACATGAAACATATACAGAAATGTATAAACTACCTAACAAAACAGGACAACAGGGTCTTGTCATCAGCCACCTCCGGGCACCACCGGGTTAACCTACAGGACTATGCTTACCTGAAAAAGGTTTTACAGCAAAAATTTCACACCGTGAGCCGAAACCTAATATAAACATACTATAAAGCTGTAAAGCAGGTTATGTGTAACACCCCTGTCCGGACCTTAGTAGTAACCACCTAGATTGTGATGAACCGACCCTGATCCTAGTTGTAACAGCTCGGACGGTAACTACTCGCAAAACGATCTAAGCCCAAATCCTAGTATTAGCGACGGATATATAATGAGAACCTAAGTCGCTACATAAACAAGGAAAACCCTAATTAGCCTAAGAAACCCAAAGTAACACGAAACCCTAATTATGACCCAAAAATCCTAAAAGAGACCAAATACTCAGAGGCAAAGACCTAACACTTAGAAAAGTCTCGGAACAGCTTAAATTAAGTAAATAACATAAAATATTAAATTAAAAATAAAAAATTCTCGTAACCAAGGTAAAATGACCATTTTGCCCTTAGTACAGCAAAAAGTCCCAAAAATCTAAAATTTGACACATGGACACCAAAAATTAGATATTTATACACAATTAATTAATAAAATATAAAATAACAACAAAAATGACCAAAATTCCCTTGCATGGCCGGCCA
>JAUMHN010446629.1:0-11005 GCA_032360265.1 Heliamphora ciliata
ATTTCTATAAGTAGAGATTAGTGTAATTCAGGATTTAATTGAATGAATGAGAAAATTATTTCCAAACTATTCTCTCTATCTACAGAAGATGATCATGAACATGTACATTCTTCACAATAAGCTGACAGTTTTCCATTAACAAACATAAGACACAGCTATAAGCTGAAGAAATGAACTCAAACCTGAATGCAGCTTCTTCACTACACAATGAACACAAACACTACAGTTGATCTAACTGTGTTATTGATAGATCACAAGCAGTGAAAAAAAATACACGACGACTTCTGTTCGGGAGGAAGAGTACACTCTTTAAATATAAACTGGCCAACCTGAGTAGCATCACTGAGAACCATGGCTCTTTTATCATCATGAGACGCTATAGTTCATGATCCTCTGTAGCTTTATCAATTAAGAGGACTATTGAAATTCATCACTACTAATCCAGTTCTACAAGTCAAATTGAACATTTCCAAACCCAGTAAGGTTTTCATTGCAAACACTCTTTCATTAAATTACCAAAGACACTGGCGCAGAGAGAGGGATAAAGAGAAAAACAGAGGAGGAGAGGAGAGAAATAGCCAACAAACTACAACGTTATTCATGAATATGAAAGAGAACTATAGCCGTGCCAAATCCATTTTAAAAAACTTAAGTGGAGATGCCAGAAGGTTTTAATATGAGTAGAATTAACATATACAATTACCTCCTGTTGAATAGCCCGCTCAACCCAACCCAAAATTCTTCCAAGTTGTGAATTGACCCAACGCAACACCAGTGTTCCAGATATAGTTTCAATCTAAAACAGGAAAGCAAAAATGTGAATAGATTTCCCAGGGGAAATTTGAAAAAATGTTCACAGCACAGTGATGAGGGCTCTGTCATACTCAAACATGAGGAAAAAATAATAATAAATAGCCATTGTACCTATAGACAGGGAAACAGAAAATACTGAAAAACAACCCCTTTATTAGTAGTCTACATAAGTTTTATAGATGTAGGAAAACAGAGCATCTGAAATACTGTTCATGAAGAAAATAGATAAAAAGCACATTAGTAATAATGGCAAAGTTTAACAGGAAAACTTTCCCTAACTATCCACAAAACTACATGCCGAAAAAGGAAAAGAGTATGGTATATCGATATGCGTAATTCATTCATTATGTGAGGGCATCTGGGATATCATAAAGATAGTTCTATCATGTCACGGCCTCTGATAAGTGACATCGTTCCAGCATAAGGAAATGAAATTGGCAGATGAACAAGTGATTAATATTTGTTGTCTGATTTTTCAGACAGATACGACCCTCCAGAGGTGCCATCAAAGTATAGCATACAAGAAGCAGGGAATAAGCAAAATGAGATGTAACCATCAGTTGATATCACACTTAGTTGCTTATTGTGATTATTTATTTTTTTACTGTATCTTATTCTTCTTTATCTTAAGATTGTACATCCACTGAGCAAGTTGATAGCTCACGCCCACAACATTTCATTTCAGGGTTTACAAGTGATACAGTTCACTGACGAGTCTAGATGCCTATTATGGAATTTTTATTTTTATTTTCACTTTTGGAGTTATGTGAGTAAACGCTTTATAGTTTGAGACAATTGGGTACATGTAAATTTGTGAATTATAGTGTTATACGTATATAGATGTTTATACTTGTGAAATACTTCAAATATACATAAATGTTTTCTTAATTTATATGTTGTTAGAATGAGTGTAGCATAATAGTCAAATACTTCAAATATACATAAATATACAATATTATATTATCCAGGATGAGGTGTGACAATTTGGTATCAGAGCTATAGGTTAACAAATTCTGTAGATTTGTCCGAGTCTAGTACTTGCAGTGGGATGTACTAAGTTCGTTGTTGTGTTACAGTAAGAGTTATCAATAATATTAGTGCCGAGATATAGTTTAATTACTTTTAGAATAAGCGCAAATAGTGAATGTATTAGGGAAAAAAAGTTGTTACTCCATTTTGCTGATTGAAAGAATATAATTTCTCATTTCAGTTCAAAGGTGTGAAAAGTAAATAGTTTGTATTATCTTTATAGATAATTGAGTAGAAATAATTATTGTTTCTTTCTGTTGAGTTGAATATAATATATGACGTGTTTTGATTGAAACATAACTAGTTATTTGTTATTTGGTAAATGAAATGATTACTATTGAGTGTAAGAATAAATGAATATAGTGAATTGACACTAAACTATATTATCAATAAGTACTAAATGATATACGGGTTACTTGAGTAGAATTTTTATTATTTTCTTTTATATGTACTAAAGTAAGTAAAGATGTACAAAATATCTTACTTGATAAGTTTCAAATAATGAATTCTAGGGATATGCCAAGACGATGGTTGTAGTTATTTAAATAAAATAGTAAAGAGAGTGGTGTTATCTTTATGGTGGATTCATACATTGCCTTGGGGGAATCGCCTGTGGTGTTATCTTTATGACAGATTCATACACTGCCTTAATGGAAACATCTGCGGTGTTGTATTTGTATTCATACATTTTATATGACATAGAGCTAGATACATTATTAATATTTCTTTGATTCAGTGAATAATTAATTGCTAATAAGTTAACTCTTATTAGTTGTTGTTATTGTGATTATTATTCTTACTTGCACACTTATGAAATTAGTATACTTACTGAGCACGTTAATAGTTCACACCGTCATAGTGTTTCCTTATCAGATGTGCGAGATAGCATGGTCCACTGTTGAGTCTAAATTTTTATGTTTAGAGGAGTGTAGTGTGGATTGAGAACTGAGATGAACCTTTATGTATTTTGTAAGTTTAATAAGTTGTTATCCCTTGTGTTGCTGTGTATGAATAAGAATTTTTACACATTGGTTGTATGCTTATGAGATGGAATTTTGTATATTAAATTTAATGTTAACTTAAGGGGTCTGAGCTAATATTTTTTTTATAGTTGGAGAATGATATTATCTTTTTATTATACTATATTTATTAATTATATCTACAGGTTAATTTTTACGAGTAGACCTCATCCTGCCAGGGAAGGACATATTGCTATCTCTAGGGTGGAGTGTGAGAAAGTAATAATTAGCATACAAGAAGCAGGGAATAAGCGACAAAAATAAATAAACAAATAAATAAATAAATAACAAAGCAATACTCCATTAACAGATAGGCCCTGATATCAAAATTTTATCCAGTGGATGCATTCTTTAATTATTTTGCATATGGCTGTTCTTGATTCATAAGCTCATGGTTGACCACTTGCATTGGGTATGTGACTATGGCTCTGAATACTTACAATAATGACAATACACACACACACACACACACACATATAATCTGTAGCTTTTTATAATTGCAATAATGTCAATACAATGACCATGCTAATTCAAAGCTGAAAGGATATATGGTACATGGGCACAGTGTAGTGACTTGTATTTTTCCCCTCTTGATTATATATGAAACTGCACTTTTCTCCCATTTCGTCCATGCTTCAATTAATTATGTGAATGACATTATGATGCTAGAAATTACGTTCATATTGTTAGTGGGGCTTCCATGAATTAATTATCCACTTCATTTAATTTCTGAAGCCTAATATTTATTTCATGTTGGAAAAGCCCACTAGTACTATGGGCTTTGCCCAAATTGGGCCAATGGACTTGACCCATATCCCATCTAGTATAATTTAACCATGGGTTGAGTGCAAGGCACACAAAGTTGAAGCATTTAGTAATTAGAATTGGAAACTACACTAAACTAGTTAACTTCTTGAACCAAATGGATTGAAGAACACCCAAGTGTGGCCCACCGTTTCTTCCTCCCTCCTCTTGGCCGGCCTCTGAGGGGTGTTGGCTAAAAATGCATTTTGGCAAGTTAAAAGCAAGTGAACCAATATATCCAGAAAATCCAACAGAACCAATCACTTCAATCAATTACTGTGTTAGGGTCTCCTAAGAGTTTTAACTTGAAATTTTTCCAGGAAGGAACACTGCATCTTATGGATATTCAGCACAAGAATGACATCTTTCTGAATTAAAATGAACAAACTATGAAATTTCTATTGAAACTGGTCATATCTGGACAGAGAGCAATATTTTGGATCTTAAAATGATTTATATTCACTGGAATCCAGTGAGACAATTGATAATTGAAAAATAAGTGATTTGGAATTTGTAGATCTGATCAACAGGAAGATCTTCATTCCTTATGGCAATAGGGCACCACTTCAGCCGGTGGCCCCCTTAATCATGTACTACACTCCTTGGAAAGCGATTGAAAAGCATGCAACTTAAAATTAAGTCAAGCATTGAATAAAAGGCAGTACTGAAGAATTCAACTATATTTCCCATCACATCCATCGGTATAACACCCGTTACCAAGGGGTGTTGGCTAAAAATGCGTTTTGGCAAGTTAAAAGCGAGTAAGTGAACCAATATATCCAGAAAATCCAACAGAACCAGTCACTTCAACGAATTCCTGAATTAGGGTCTCTTGAAAGTTTTGACTTCATTTTACTGGAAGTAACCCTGCATCTTATGGATATTTAGGCACAAGAATGACATCTTTCTGAATTGGAATGAACAAACAATGAAATTTCTATTGAAACTGGTCGTATCTGGACAGAGCAATATTTTGGATCATAAAATGATTTATATTGACCGGAATCCAGGGAGACAATTGATATTCGAAAGATAAGTGTTTTGGAATTTGCAGATCTGATAAACAGGAAGATCTCCATTACATATGGCAATACGACACCACTTCAGCAGGTGGCTCCCTTAATCATGTACTGCAGTCTTTGGAAAGCGAGTGAAAAGAATGCAACTTAAAATTAAGTCGAGCATTGAACAGAAGGTTTCCTCCAACAAAGGTGCAGTAGCTAGAAGTAGACCGTCCATCAGAACGACTGTCAGCCCAATCTGCATTACTAAAGCTAACCACAGACAAGGAGCGAGAAGGCCAATAGAACAGACGGCAACTATGTCCACTTTTCAAGTATTGCACAATCCGACAAACAGCCTCAAGGTGAGGTTGACGAGAAGCAAGAATAAATTGACTAACCTACCAACTGCATAGGTAATGCTAGGACGTGTAACCGTGAGATAAATTTTATTTGATAACAAGACGGTGATAACGACTGACATCATAAAAGAGATTACGAGAATCAGTATCAAGCTTAACCGTTAAATGCATAGCAGTATCAATAGCTTGAGCACCAAGAAAGACACTCAAATAAAAGATCATGAACATACTTTTGATGAGAGAGAAAGATGTCTTAAGAAGAGCAAGCTATCTCAATGCCAAGAAAATAGGGAAGGATACCCAAGTTCTTAGTATGAAAAGTTTAACCTAAGTGCCATTTTAAGGCAACAATATCAGCAAACTCATCACTAGAAATAATGATATTATCAAGGTAAACGATCAATAAAACAGTGCCACTAGGGGAGTGGCAGAAAAAAATAGAATGATCCGAAGAAAAACGCTAAAAACTATAAGAAAGTACAACAGAGCCAAATCAATCAAACCAAGTAGGGGGAGACTGCTTCATACCATAGAAAGCCTTACGCAAACGAAAAACAAGATTCTCACTATCAGAGGCAATAAAACCAAGGGGTTAGTCCATGTATAACTCCAACTGAAGATCATCGTGAAGAAAGACATTTTTTAAAATCAAGTCAAGTTGATACAACCGCCAAAAGCGACTAACAGCCGCAGATAAAAGAATCCGAAGAGAATTGCAACGAGCTACTGGATAAAAAGTCCCCAAATAATCAATACCATAAATCTGAGTGTATCTTTTAGCAACTATGCGAGCCTTAAGTAGCTCAATAAAACCATATGGAAGATATTTGACAGCATACACCCAACAACAACCCACTATGTGCTTGCTAGGAGGGAGACAAGTGAACTCTCAAGTTTTATTTTGATGAAGAGTACTCATCTCTGCATTTATAGCGTACTTCCATCCAGGCAATGACATAGCCTACTTATAAGAAGAATGAACAGAAATAATAGACAACGCACAAGCAAAGGAATGAAGGCAAAAAGAGACACAATCATAGCAAAATATACTGAGCACTACAATGTTGAGACCAAGTACGTTTACCTCGCTGCAAAGCAAGAGAAAAATCATCAACCAGAAAGAGGACTGCAAATGGGGAAGATGATGTGGTCCGGCCATAGGATACAATCGGCCTGTAACAACACGGTTCGGACCCTAGTTGTAACGACCCTGTTTGTAACGACCCGTATAACGATTCAGCCCAAACTCTAGTATTAGCAACGGTAAGCCAACAAGATCTTAGGTCACTAGAAGATCACAAAACCCTAACGCGATCCAAAAACTCTATTTCGATTCGAAAACCCTAAAGAGACCTAATATTCAGAGGTGAAACCCTAATACTCAGAGAAGTCTTGTGACATCCTAAGTCAAGTAAATAACATGAAATATAAGGTTAAAAATCAAAAAATTTCATAATTAGGGTAAATGGCCATTTTGCCCCTAGTACAGCAAAAAATCTTAAAAACCAAAATTTTGACACATAGACACCTTAAACCAGATATTTAAAAATAATTAAGTAACAAAAGACAAAATAACAGCAAAAATAACAAATATACCCTTAAATGGCCGGCCACCTTGGAATTTGTGCACAAAAAATCACTTTTTACCTTTTTAGCTCAAAAATGAGAAAAAATTGTACAAGTCAAGCATTATGATGACCCAAGATTATTTAAACAATTAACATACAAGATAATATAATAACATAGACCCACAAAAGCAAACAAATCATTATTTAAAGTTCCTACGCAATAAAATAAGTCAAAAAGTCAATTCTTGTCAAACTAGCTTCATTTGACTTAAAAGCTTACACCTATTTAATCAATTGCTATAAAAATTATGATAATTCATGAGAATACTAAATTAATCGTAAACATACTAAAATAATAGATTTTAGTAGGTAAAGACACCAAAAAGATACACTAAATTAATTTTTTAGACGTTTTCTCACAAAAAAATGGTACCAAAACACAATTTAAACGCCAAATTAATACAAAATCAGTTTTGCACTGTCCCAAACTGCCCCTAGCCGAAATCCTCAGCTGCCAAATCTGATATATATAAGTCTCAAAAGCATTCCCACCTCCCATGCAACCAATTAAAGTTTAGAAAATTAAAAAAAATACTTACACCTTAATTATGAAATATATTACCAAAATTTCTATAAATAAGGCCCTATATCCCTCACTCTCCTCCTCATTTTCGGCACTAGAGTGTGAGAGAGAAACCAGAAATTTTCTAAGTGTTCTAAGAGAGGAAAGAAGGAGAAGAAAGGAGGAGAATCAAGAAGAAGGAGCCTAGAAGGTCTTAAAGGTCTAGGAGAGGCTTTAAAGCTAAGCACATACATCCTTCAACATTTAGAACATCAAACAAGTAAGTAAACTCCTAAAAACCTTCTGTTATTCTCTTATAAAATATCCCTCAACTCATCTCTATAAACACATCTACGAATAAGAATATAAGAATTAATCAAAAAGGCGTTGTAGGGCCAAAATAAGGATTGTTCATGTTTGGTTGGTTGTTAGATATGGTTGCATGTGGTTATTTTTGAGTTTAACAACTTATATGAGTTCTAGAACTTTGATGTTTATGTATAAAACACATGCATGCAAATAAATGAAACCAAATCTTGACACACCGTGAGCTAGGACACAAAACCCTAAAAAGCCTAATTTTTAGGCTATTTTGACTTTCTATCCCGAACTTTGATTTATCATAACTAATTATAGAAAAAATGATCTAAGTGTCATTTTTATGTCCAGACCTAGGTTTTGAAGTTATTTTTCATACAAAATTAGTTTGAACTAATTTCATTAGGTAAAACTCGAGATATGCCATTTTTGCTAAAGAGTGTTAGTTTCTGACCACCCCGAATTGCAGACATAAAAACCTTAGGTTAGAATGAGAACCGAACTTAGGTTAAAACATGAAACTTGTAGACAACATGTATATCTTGCTGTCTACTAAAAATGAGCCTAAAATATAGAGATTTGATAGGTCAAAACACACCTCAAAATCATTGTTGTAAATCTGTGACTGACAGAGCCCTCTATTACGTGTTTTTGCATGACCAGAAACCCATGTTTTTAGTAACCAAATTCAAAAGTGGTTTTCATGAAAAGTGTAGATAACATATTAAACTATTTACTGACCTAAAACCAGACCTAGATACCCACGGATGGTCCCCCAAAATGTTTGTACAATTTCTACTGTAACCAGGTTCTGCTGAACCTTTTATAGCTGACTGAACCCATTTTATAAAATGGCCAAAATCTCTAACTTGTTCCAAATAACTATCCTTAGCACTAAGCATGAAACTTGTAGATGACACATTAAACTAGAACATATCCAAAACTCAGACCCATAGCCTTTGATATAATGCCCCAAAACCGAGACCAACTAAGGCCCAATTTTTGTACTTTTCTCTGTAAAGTACTGAATCATTCTCTTAAATGAAAAAAATAACCCATTTGCCTTAGGATCTGACCTTATGTTAAATATAAAAGTTATAGGAAGTATTTTGTCTAAATGGTGTCCAAAAATCAAAACTTAACTCCATGTCTAGGTACCCTAAAACACTATTATGCTTTTTAAATTGACACTTGAACATTTACCTTAATTTGGTTAAGTGTGTAGTGACATGTTATGTTGTGGGACTTAAAGTATATACTTTAATTAAATTATATTGGATGATTAGTGTATTAGAGTGATTATTTGATGATTAGAATTCATGTCGCTAAATTGAATCCATGTCTTATGAGTTGTAACTCGTGCTTCATATACTTGTACTTCATGCTTTAATGAGTTATACCATATGTAATACCATGCTTAGATGTCATGCTGTAAATAGTTGTACATGAGACGCATGTTATACACCACGGGCATTGTCACATTTGCATTCTGACATATTGGAGTCTTTTCCGTGTCTACCATTGTGGGTTGGGTTATGTGAGTCATTCTTTCCGTGGTACTGAGCCTAAGGCGTCCATGGTTGCCAATTTTAAAATATGATTTGGGAGATTGTTGATCATGAAACGGGTTAGGCACCATGGGTTCGTCACTAGCATTCTAATTTTGGTAATTTAGACTTTGGGTTGACGCCAAACGAGCATCCTGGTCCTTAATGTAAGAATATTTACGCATTATTATTTTGGTTGGCCGGAGAATAAGGATGTTAATGGCCCGCCCCCACGCCGTTGCCATTTTACAGTAAAATAGCTGTGACATGAAGTTCGGCGATGAATTTACTATTCGCAACGAGGCGAGGATAGATTTGGTGATCAAATTCACATAAAATCTACTCTGGAAATTCCTAGCGTGGAATTCGTGTTATGATTCTGGATATAAGTCGGGTTGGGCACTTGCATCGCATCCATTTGCATCACATACCTATACACTTGTTCTTATATATGCTTGCCATGCTATAATTGTCAAATTTGTCTGTCTCTTTGATTTTAAATTGTACTGAGTGTTATATGATATGTGTTGTAAAATATTTTGTTGTGAGTTTAGTTAGAAGGTTTAAGGAGTTTTCTTCTGGGCTTTGCCTCATAGCATTCGTGCCACAGGTGAGGAGGAGGAACTCTTTGAAGAAGTCGCTCCCGAAGAAGAATAAGGATTTGAAGAACAAGATGAGTGGAAGGAGCCAGCAGACCCCGACAATGCTAGCTGAAGAATTTAATGTTCACCCTTTTGTTTTTTTTGTTCAATTTCCACAGGCTCATTGTAACTTTTGTTGAATCTTTTGTGAAACTGTAATTGCTATGTATTTTTAAACAGTTCAGAACTCTTAATGTAGTACTTATCATATGTATCTACGAATAAATGGCTATAATATTTCCCTTAATTATACTTATGTATGTTCCGAGTCTTCCGACGCTCCCAAAAGACAAGGCGTCACCTATTTTGAGATTGTTGATACACCTGCAGAGTTCTAAATCGTCATATCGGAAGACGTATCGATATCGGTGATACGGTCATGTATCGGTAGATATTATACAGTATCGGCCGATACATTGGTAAATATCGGTATCAGAGGCCCAAAATCCTGATACATATCGGCCGATATGATACGTAACAGCCGATATTTAAAACCTTGTACACCTGCAGACAAGAAGATTGGACCTAGACAAGATTGTACCAAGACAGGAAAGGGTATTAGCAAAGGAAATGTAGGAGTGGTGAACTGCCCCGCACGACAACGGAGAAGGTCTTAATATAAGTCTTGACCAACAGACGGAAAGCGTCGTGACGTCAGCACTAATAAAATATCGGTAAGATTCTGGATGATAGCAACGATATCGTTTCTGAGTGCGAGAATACACAAGAAAAACACCCATAGAGAAAAACTTACCAATACTTGGATAAAGAACATGAACGAAGGAAAATGGGAGATCAAATCTTCACACATCCAATCTGTTAACCGTAATGGAAAGCCGTACCCAAAAGAATAGGACGAGTACTCTTATTTATAATAAAAAAACTAAGCCGCACTATTACATCCCTATACTCACACACACATAATAATAGTAAAGATACTACTAAGATACATATATATCTAACACCCCCTCAAGCTGGAGCATATATATCTACCATGCCCAGCTTATTACATAAATATGAGACACGCGAACCCGGCAGGAATTTAGTAAAGATATCGGCCACCTGGTCTCCTGTAGGGGACTGACCCAAAATTCACAACACCTTTCTGATATTCCGCACGAACAAAATGGCTGTCAATCTCAATGTGTTTTGTTCTCTCGTGAAATACTGGATTTGTGGCAATATAAATAGCTGAGTTATTATCAACCCAGAGTCTGGCAGATCCTCGAAGAGAAAAGTGTAACTCTGTCAAAATCTGTTGTAGCCACATAATCTCAGCAGTTGCTAAAGCCATAGCTCGGTATTCGGCCTCAGCACTGGACCGGGAGACCACATTCTGCT
>JAUMHN010446638.1:0-11004 GCA_032360265.1 Heliamphora ciliata
TCATAAAATGGAAAATTAATTTTATTAAAATAAAATTAAATACTAAAAATATGATTTTCAGTATACCAACCCTAACAGCAGCCATTTCAGAGTTAAAGGCCATAGACTCGTAATGGTGGGCTCGTTCAGGGTCAACAAGCTTACCGAGGAAATCAAAGGGACCTGAATCAGAACAAGGCACAAGATCAAAATTATGGGCGTGTGTATGCACTCACACCCGAGAAGGCGGAGGCTTTGCCGTAAGTAGTGTAAGGAACTATCTTTATATCATTTACTCCTGCTAGTGCACCTATATACTCTGGTTTTACACATTTGTTTGTGTCACTTGAGTTTTTACGTCATTTGTCTATTCCTTTAGAGCCTAGGGACACAGGTCTTTCTATAACTACCTACGCAGGAGAAACATTGCTGTTGAGGGATGTGTGCCGATCATGTGCAGTAGAGTTAGATGGTAGAATTTTGCCAATAAATTTGATTTCCCTAACGATTCGTAATTTTGATGTCATCTTGGGTGACTGGCTCTCCAAATATCATGCGACGATTGATTGCCATCATAAGAGCGTAGTTTTTACCATACCAAACCAACCGATATTTTTATTTCAAAGAGATATGAAGTTGTCATCAATAGGGTTTGTTTCAGCTCTTTAAGCAAATAGAATGTTAAAGAAGGGTTGTAAAGGCTATTTTATGTGTGCAGTAAGCGTTGAGATGGCAGAAATAAAATTAGATGAGCTTCCTGTTGTGAGGGAGTTTTAAGATGTTTTTCCAAAGGAGCTGCCTGGCCTTTCTCTTGACCATAAGATTAAATTCACAATAGATCTTATGCCTGGCACTGCGCTCATTTCTAAGGCGCCGTACAGGATGACAGCTATGGAATTGAGGAAGCTACTTGTTCAGTTGCAAGATCTGTTGGATAAAGGTTTTATTCGGCTAAGTGTTTCTCCATGGGATGGACCAATCTCATTTGTGAAGAAGAAGGACGATTCTATGCGATTATGGGTTAACTACAAAGAATTGAATAAAAATACAATTAAAAATAATATCTGTTGCCACGGATTGATGATCTATTCGACCAATTGCAAGGAGCTTAGGTATCCTCAAAGATTGACTTGAGGATAAAAAATAAATATCTGTTGCCACGGATTGATGATCTATTCAACCAATTGCAAAGAGCTTAGGTATCCTCAAAGATTGACTTGAGGTTTGAATATAACAAGCTAAAAATTAAAGGGGATGACATTTCAAAAGCAGCATTAAGAACTCGTTATGGCCATTATGAGTTCTTGGTGATGCCATTTGGTTATACTAATGCTCTAGCAGCATTTGTGGACATGATGAATAAGGTTTTCAAGCCCCAGCTGGACCGTTTCGTAGTGGTGTTCATTGACGATATTTTGATCTATTCTCGAAGTAGGAAAAAATATGAAGACCACCTGAGGAAAGTGCTATAGACTCTTAGGGAGAATAAATTATATGATACACTTAATAAACGTGAATTCTAGTTGGATAGTATTTCTTTCCTCGGGCATATGATCAGTAAGAACGGAGTGTCAATAGATAGTACCAAAGTGACTGCCATTGTTGATTGGCCACGCCCAACATCAATGACTGAGATACGAAGTTTCTTGGGACTTACAGGGTATTATAGACGGTTCATGGAAGTGTTTTCCCGTATCGCATTGCTACTTACTAGTTTGACTCGAAAAGGGGTGAAGTATGAATAGACCAATGAATGTGAGAATAGTTTTCAAGAGCTTATGTGGAGGTTGACTTTGGCACCAGTCCTTGCATCGCCCACGGAGGTGGTAATTTTGTAATTTTTAGTGATGCATCTCGTCAAGAATTGGGGTGTGTGCTTATGCAGCATGGTAAGGTGATAGCTTATATTTCTCGTCAATTAAAGATACATAAAATAAATTATCCCACACATGATTCAAAACTGGCAGCAATTATTTTTGCACTAAAGATATAGAGGCACTATTTGTATGGGGAGTTCTGTGAGATCTATATTGATCATAAGACTCTAAAGTATATTTTCCCCATAATGAGCTCAACTTGAGGCAAAAGTGATGGATTGAGCTAATGAAGGACTATAATGGTAATATACTCTATCATTCTAGAAAAACAAATGTGGTAACAGATGCATTAAGCAAAAAATCATCAGGAGGTAGCTTATCAAGTTTAACTGCTCAACCTCATTTGTTAGAAGATCTCCGAAGGATGAAAGTAGAGGTGATGCAACATGGGGATACTGCCTTGTTGTTGGGCTCGAAAACCAAAATCCAGTAATAATGTTAATGAATCATATAAAAAAAATCGGATGGGCAAGTGCTAAAACAGTCTCTGGGTTAAAAAGATTTTGATGTCGAATAATCAAAATAATAATCCGGTATAACTCCCAAAGATAGAAAAGAATTATACCTTCGAAATCTGTTTGATTTGATTTCGCTTTAAGCAGTAAACTTTAATATTTGGATCAATGCAGTTATTGACTGGCAATTTTTTTTCCAATCAAGCCTTCTGTTGTATTTTCGAACGCCAAAACACTATTAAAGTGTATGTTTTATTCTTCGTGTTCTTCAAACCCTAACTTGCTACATATAGGTTTTCACGAAACACATGAAAACCCTAATTTTGAAGACTGAATCAATTAATTGTAAGGGCCAGGGTTTATAACAGCGCTTATATAGGCTATAAAGGAAACATGTGTAGTAAATAAGATATGGGATCCTAATGTAACTATGAAAGCCTACCTCAACGCAGAAGTAATTTCATTAAAACATAAATTATAATTCATTCCACTAAATAATTATAATTGCACTATAAGCTTTATTCTCAAAATTGAATTATTCGAACTCCTGTTATTAAATTCTTATTAATTCTCTTCCACGTTTAGATTACAGACATCCGCCGATTAAATTAAATTATTGGTATTTTTATTTAATTGACTTTTTTGAAAAATTCTTAAGACCTTCCACTTAACTTATTCGTCATGCCAGATTATAAAATCCATCTGCAAAGTTTGATACAGTCAAAACTTATAAGTTTTCTCAATGGGGTATCATCAATCCCGATCATGGGACATGAATTTTGTCAATAATTAATATCCACCATATAAATAAGGCCGTTATCTAACTCACCAGGATTATTGATCTGTAAAAAATTTCACCCTCTAATAAATCAAAATAACAAATATTAAATATATTTGTATGATTGTTATTTCGAGATTAAGAGTATAAATACTCATAATAATTATAGGGTGCAAATTAATTTCTATAGTCAATATAAAATTAATTACCCCAACGCGATCCTGTTCAATACACACAAAATTTACTAGCGTAATAAGTTAGAATTATAGTTGAAATTATATCGTTCCTCGTAATCAAGACAGATCTACTAAAATATTGTGCTACAGTCGTACCGATAATGTGTTCAATTCCATCTATGACTTTGAGCAAAAACTTATATTCTACAAAAATCGATAGTCAAGTCTTCTTTGTATAAACCAAATACTACACACTAGATTAAATACTTCGTAGAATAAAAAATACTTATGCACAATATTAAGTAAATAATTTAATGCATACATTTGCTCATAAAAATTCTCATAAAATAAAAATAATAATTTTATTAATAAATAAAATAAAATACCAAAACTCAAATCATGATTTTTAATATACTACACTGACAATCTCCCACTTATACTCAAAACTATGCTGCCAAACATCTGACTCCCATTGTAACGCCCCAATTTTCAAACGATAAAACTCTATAAAAACCAAAATGAAAACTAGATTTTATTTGTAAAGCAATTAACAAAATAATCCATTTTAAACCCAAAAAGGAAACCTCAAGCTTTTCCAACCCAAAATCTCCTTTCGAAACAAAACCCAACTTTTTCACACAGCAGTTGTCCGCTCGAGTAGATTCTCCACCACTCAAGCGGTGAGACACCCGATAGATTCTCAAGTTAGAAATCAGAAAATCTTTTCAAGTCTCAAAAACACACTTAAAAATCTCATTTTTGAATCAGGGTTCGAGCAGACAATATACATCGGACAAAAATATTTATGTGATAAAGGAATTACTCTTTCAACTCGAAAAAAATCTAATAAAGCATCGAAACCTATAGGCAAACATCCAAACATATGAAAACGAAAAATCAACGACGAACTCGAGGTTCCTCTCATGGATCATACAACATGCATGTATTAAGATAAATGCCCTAAGGCTTATAGTATAAGTTTTATGTTCCCAAAACGTTATACATACCAAAATATGGTTCAAACAAAAAGGAAAACTAAAAAAAAGTCTTCCGCCACCTCTGACTTCTCTAGATCATCTCGCATGATCATATGTACATGAAAAAGGTTTTCAAATCAGCGTAAGTCGAGACTCAATAGGAAACAGACTAGCATAAAGAAAAAACAGAACATACTATCACAATTATAATAATAATGTTCCGACTCGTACGAGCCTCAAATATGATTTTGTACCAATCACAATAATTCACATGCAACACATGCATTTTCACCGGTTCTCACTGTAGGACGAATAATCACCCCTCATTATGCAAGTCTTCACAGGCTTTCACCTGAGGACGAATAATCACCCCTCATTATCCCCTCATTATGCAAATCTTTACGGGCTTTCACCGCAGGGCAAATAATCACTCCTTATTATGCAAGAATCGATCGAGTTTTCATGCACATGACCATGTACAGACATCAAAAACATATATCAATGTCATCCATCTAACCATGGAGACCAACCCACGTTAAAAACAAGTCTCAACCCCAAGGGTTATCTCCAAACCTCTAATGTTAGGTTTTCGCAAACACTTACATAAATTCTTCCGGTGTTTCAAACTCCTCTTTTCGAAAATAACATGAATACATACATCTTCCAAAGTCATAATAAATCATAAAAGTGCATAACATGCTTTTTAGCCACCCAAACACGGCTTAAACACAAAATTTGATATGTAATGCATTTTAAAATGGTAGAAAGGCATAAAACTCCACGTAGCACCCCTTTAAGACAAGATAGTCTAGGATCTTATCTCGGTGAGTTAAAACTCGAAGTTTTGAATTCCAACAAGAAATCAAAGCCGCCAAAACGCGATTCTGCTTGGATGAAAGTGAAGCCCACTGTGAGGATATCGAGGATCGACTATCCGAACGCCGAGATCCAAACCTGAACTAAGCCTAATGCTAGAGTGAAGGCAGAGGTTTTATGTAGAGAGAGAAGAGAAACTTGCAAGAGAAGTTTTTTGTTCAAAAATCAAGGCATGGGTTGACTATATAAAATCTCGCGCCCGACTGTCTGCTCAAGTGAATAGGGGACCACTCGAGCGATCCCCCACCGACCCAACTCTCAGCCACTTACTCGTTCGAGCAAACAGAGATCCGCTCGAGTGGCCCCACTATTAGCCACTTGTTCGCTCAAATGAACAGAGCACCACTCGAGTGGCCAATGCTGGGTGAAAACTCGAACAAAGAAGCAGGACTAAACCCACCCATGCATAACACATATAGAAACATGAAATTCTATAACAATTAAATCAATAACCAAACATCGCATATATACATTACGAAATTAAAATGGAATCGGGTCTCACAACTCTCCCCCCTTAAAGGAATTTTGCCCCAAAAATTCAACACTGGAACTCAAGCCAACTGCCACATCACGACTACTAACAATCTCCGACACAAACTCTGTAATGTTTCACAACGGTAAACACCCATACTGATCACTTTCGTAAACAAGGCCTCATTGACGCTACAGTCATCCAACCATCATCGGACTAAGATTCAACTCACGCCACCAAGGCATCGAAATACAGTCCCTGCCGACATTACCAACTCAAGCTATTCATCGCATAGCATAAAGCTAGCCCACAATCGAAACTGATCTCAAATACACTCTACGTCTGAGCTGTCGAAAACTAGCTCATTCGCAGATCAAAATGCATACCAAGGGCTACCCCCGTAAGCCTACACACGCATTGTCTAACTCTAACGTCGTTCCCAAGGAGTCACACGTACTATACCCAAAATCCTTTTTCAGTCTTTCACGATCAATTGATGACTTTACAATTCAAGCGTCATCATCATTCTACGCATGTCAAAAATGCCATTACTAAAGTTGACGAGACACTCCTTCCCGAGCCAAACAATAAACATCTAGTTCTAGATAACGAAACTTATTCAATTCACTGGGAACTTCGAAGAATATATTTCCTTCTCACGAGTTACGAACATTCCATCTGAACCTTTAGCCTCTACTAATCCTCAATCGGATCCTCAATCACAAACCACAACTTTCACCTTGCAGAAACACTAGGTGTCACATCTGCGTCCAGGTCGAGACTCCACACATTTGAAACTACCATCCCGGCATCACGGCTACCAAGATCCACATTGTCACCTGAATCCAAATCATCACTTAGGCTAGATAAGCCACACCGACCAAACATTTCCATAGTTGCACGCTCACCTATGCAATTCCACTCACCTCACACGTCACAACATAACGTACATACGTACTCCAGGTTTCACTATCGAACCTTTGATCCTTGGCCTATTATCCAGCCTCTAATCAATCATAATCGCCTCTATCCGGCATCAACCCGAACTTAAACACATACATAGGTTCCTTGAACCAACAACATTCCACGAATGGTCGGTCATTACATTCTAGACTGTCATCAACCATACTGCTCGTTAACACCCGCACATACACTCACCTTGTTTCTTTACATCTGTACCGCATGTATAGCCATGCTCTATTAAATAACAACTGCACACAAATGTCTGATCCTGCACCAATGCTACGCAACCCATTCATACCCTTCCTACCAAGGAACCAACTGAGATCCACCTCTCACACTTAACAGTTTCCTCTTATATACTTTTCAACGAGGCACTCTATCCACCCAAAATTAACCACAAAAGCACCACACATGACGGGATCACAACCTCTCTCAGGTTCTCTACAATTGAAGCCAAGCATCCATGCAAGAGAATTATCTCTTCACGAAGATAAGACCTTTCCTGTTCTAACCAAACAAACATGTTTGCCCCCAAAAGGCCACACTTACGAAGGCTTCTCAGATACCAAATTCTTCCTAACTCATACCTTACCACATTCTCAGAAACACTATCTGCACAAACGGTTTTACAGAAATACATTTCTTACCACGAGTGGACAACCAACCTCCAACGTTGAGAAAATTAAATAGTTTGAAACACTAAGCAGACGCAAATCGAGACTCACAAAAAGTCCATTAGAAACTCACTACATGGACAACCCGACCACAAAGACCTCAGCAAAGCTCTGACTCTAACAAGAGCTAAGGGTGTTACTATTCCCATATAAGCCAAAATATACACTGTACACCGGTCAAATGATCCTCAACTAATCTCTACAGATGTAGATTCTACATCTTAACACTAACTCTATTGTTAGTAATAGGACAGTCGTCCCGGTGGTACCAACCCGATGTCCCAGAGAACACAACCCAAACACTCATACTCACATAGTAGAGCAAACAAACCTCTACCAGGAAACCACGAGAAATCAGTCCTACAATCACCTGATCACGGCATTACAAGTTCCTAAGGCACAACTCAAAGGACCACAACACGGATATAAGATCCACAGAGATTTTCACATTCTCAGAAAATAACCAAATTTGAATCAATCAAAGATTCCGACATCTACATCCAATTAGGATGAAACAGTTCACGCCTGATAACCATTCACAAGGTAACTCTCTCTGCCCAGAGAAAAGAAAAGGTCAACCAGAAATTGTCACTCAACACAATCGTACTCTCAGTACCCATTAAATACACGGTTCAGAAGAACACAGCCGATCTGACCTTGAGTTAACATCGACCACTACCATACAAAGGTTGTCGACCCCAATCACGATAATCATACCATTCGTCACGCTGAGTCCTCAAATCTAGACCCCATTCATACACTTTGAATACCATAAACTTCCATATACCCTATACAACAAGTCTCACAGGATTACAAGCTCATTACCGGACATATATGAATGCATAATCCCAAACACTCCCATTACACCAAGGCCTCACCTCACTGGTTACGCTTCACGAACCTAGCTCCCAACAGGTAAACAACAGCCACAACCACGTTATGGCCTTGAGCCAATTGTTTAGATGAACCCACAAGGAGAGCGCATGGTGCTTAATCGAAGGAGACCTAACTTGAGACCCCGTTCATACACTTTGAATACCATTAACTTCCATATACCCTATACAACAAGTCTCACAAGATTACAAGCTCATTACCGGACATATACGGAGGCATAATCCCAAACACTCCCATTACACCAAGGCCTCACCTCACTGGTTGTGCTTCACGAACCTAGCTCCCAACAGGTAAACAACAGCCACAACCACATTATGGCCTTGAGCCAATTGTTTAGATGAACCCACAAGGAGAGCGCATGGTGCTTAATCGAAGGAGACCTAACTTGAGACCTCTCACCCAGAGTTACCCACAACTCCCACGACTGTACCAACATCATTCACATTTCTGCTGCCCGAGTATAAAGACAATTACATACACTGTGATCTATGACTTTTTCTTGCCAACCCTAGGCCACTCAAACCATTACGGTAAACTGCTTAACTTTACTACTCCACTTTTCACTTTCAAGGGCAAAACACACAACCACCTGCACACTATGGATTCAAACACAAATAACCTCTCTCCCTTCAATAAACATCTCATGACACATCACACTCATGGTATACTATTTAGGCACTGAGCCAACCACACCATCAAACCCCTTCACGGGTTTTTCAAACCTCGTGCACTTAGCACTTGCGAGGGAGACAGTAAAGTGACCACATCGTCTTGTACAAGATCTGATACTACTCACCTTTCAACTCGTCCAGGCACACCCATGTACTCACCCAACTCTGTTCCCAAACACGAACTCTAAACCATGAGGATAACGATCAAAATCATGAACCTTTACTCTCGTGAAATCCCCAAAGGACTAATACTCGTCGCACGCTAGAATTATAACCAAAACCCATGCACATTATAACACAACTGTGACCCATACTCATTCCAGCACATCTTTGACTTCACGATTAATTGGCCAGACACATCCCTCAGCTTACGTACCCATGACTCGACTTTTAAATTTCAATAAGAAACATAACTTTCAAAGCTATTAGGTATTACTATAACTACCAACAATACCCCACAAACAAGGGCTACCCCTAGAACCATTTTACGTTTCGCATTCTCAACATACGTTCGGCCCAAGATTACTACGCTCCCATATGCTATGTTCTCATCCGTACCCCAACCCCGAGTGCACGGCTCATGATATAGCATGGCTCACGACATACCTAATCCTTAACAAGACCAAACCACAAACACAAACCATAATCGAGAGAGATTATCACCATCCCCTAATCCAATCATAACAAATGATCTCTGAAGGTCTCAGACACCTTATCGCCTTTAGTCACAAGGTCACTAGTAACACAACTCATCTCCTGGTAATATACTCTTCAAGAAGAGTCCTCTACCACAACCAACCAAATACCAATGCTCCAACGGTGCCTAGATAAAACCATGCTAACGCGAACATATAACGGGTAATTAACCAAAGTTAACACCAACTCAAGCAGTTACCCCCAAACTACGAGTAAGTTCTACCACGCACTAAGTGATCAACACTTAACCCATGATCTTACCTCGCAGCAGTCAACAACAACTGGGTCGCACCTCCCTTACCCATACTAAGACCCTTGACCACGGCCTTATCCTCTTCAAGGAAACACAGTTCATATATGAAAGAGATATAGAACATAACAACCTAAGGTTCAATACATCATATTATTACAAACATCGATTACATAACCATGCTAACACTTTGCCATAAATGTGTTGGAGGCAAAACTGTCAAGATCATTATTTTTACAAACGATTTTGGATAAAAAAATTAACTGGATAGGCAAACGCCGAAACGGGCTCTAGATAAAATTTTTGACATTGAACGATCAAAAATAAAACTCGTGCAACCAAAGTTAATTTAGAAGAATACATTTTTTTGGTCAAATCTTCAACTACGTTTTTGATTCCGAGTTGAAGCTCCCGCTAGACCTTTTACTGTATTTTCATATGCGATTCTCGGATATAGTGTGGGCTATAATCTTCCGAGAACTCGTACCAGCAGAATCTTGACAACTTTAGTCTTGAAGACAAGTTATGAAACTGATTCAGCCTACCCGCATATTTATAGGGCTATAGCAGGGATCTGTGGACCAAATATAGTGTGGGCTATAATCTTTAGAGAACTCGTACTGGCAGAATTTGGAAAACTTTAGTCTTGAAGACAAGTTATGAAACTTGTTCAGTCTACCCGCATATTTATAGAGCTACAGCAGGGACCTGTGCAGTAATTATGAGTAAGACTTCTAGTGGAACACAAATATCTATCAGTAATTTTCGTAATTAAGCAAACCTTATAGCAGTATCTGTAATTATGAAAACTTTGCAGCGATTTCTGTAATTTTTATAAAATATTGAATTACAGTTCACACCGCTAAAGAACTATAATCGCACTCTAACCCATAATCTCAAGACATTCTTGCATTGAGCTCCTATTATTAAATGCTTAATATTTCTCCCCACGTTAAGATTTTTGATACCAGCTAATTAAATTTAATTACTAACAATTTAATTTAATCGACATTTTAAAATTTCTTAAACTCTTTTGCTTAACTTATTTGACCGCCGGATAATCAAATTTACCTGTAAGGTTTGGGCCGGTTAAAACTTATAAGCTTCCTTAAGGGGGTATCGTCAATCCCGATCATTAAAGACATAGATTCTGTCAATAATTAATATTCACCATATAAATAATACCGCTATCCAACTCACCGGGAATATAGACCCATATAAGATTGCACCATCTAATGAATCAAAATAACGAATATTAAATATACA
>JAUMHN010446648.1:0-11003 GCA_032360265.1 Heliamphora ciliata
GCTGTCAGCCATACCCGATCATTGCTCGTCCTACCTAGCAGGGGTATGAAGCGAGCAAAGCCGGAGGCATCGATGTAAGCCTGGCTAGAAGCAGGGAGGGTATCATACCATTCCAACACCTCCCCGGAGGCAGAACCTCCGAAGCCTCGGACGTAATGACCAGTCTGTAAAGAGAAGACAGGTAAAGAATACATAAAGGACAAATCAAGCAAGCAAAGTGCAGAAAATATCTAAAAGCAAAACCCTAGGAAACTAGGCGCCTTAACTCTAGATTCGTGTGCAAGTGACGACCCTTCGATTTCTTTCAAGCCCTAAGAAACTAGGCACCCTAACCCTAGGTTCGTGATTCCTAGTGACCCTAAACCCTGGCGCACCAAGAAAATTTCTATCATTCTATGCTAATTTTCTTCCCAAGTATATATATATATAAAAAAATCACCCTTTCTTTTGACATTTGTGTTTTGCCCCATAGGATTAACTTTCTAGGAATCTTTGAAAATTGGCCCCAATTATAACAACAAAAAAATAATAATAAATAAATAAATAATAACAAAAAATATATATATAATAAAAAAAAGAATAAAAAAATCTTCCAAAAATTTTGAGGTTTTCTAAGATTTTTTTCACAAAATTCCTAGAATCTTCTAATAATTTTCTCAAAATTTTCTTCAAAATGTTTTTTTCGCAAATTTCTAGGGATTTCTTAAATTTTTTCTTAAATTTCTAAAATTTTCCTTAAATTTATAAGATTTTCTAAAAATTTTATTTTAAAAATTTCGAGAATTTTCTAAAAATTTATAAGATTTTCTAAAAATTTCTAGGATTTTTTAAAAAAATTTCTCAAATTTTTAAAATTTTTCTCAAAATTTTAGGATTTTCTAAAAATTTATAAGATTTTCTAAAAATTTCTAGGATTTTCTAAAAAAATTTCTCAAATTTCTAAAATTTTCCTCAAATTTTTAGGATTTTCTAAAAATTTATAAGGCTTTCTAAAAATTTCTAGGATTTTTTAAAAAAATTTCTCAAATTTTTAAAATTTTTCTCAAATTTCTAAGATTTTCTAAAAATTTCTAGGATTTTTTAAAAATTTTCCTCAAATTTGTAAGATTTTCTAAAAATTTCTAGTATTTTCTATAAATTTTCCTAAAACTTTTCTAAAAATTTCAAAAATTTTCTTACAATTTTTTCAAAATTTTCTAGGATTTTTCTCAAAATTTTTAAAATTTTAAAAATTTTGTAAAAATTTATAAAAATTCTTCAGGATTTCTTTTTAAAAAAAAATTCCCAATTTTTTAGAATTCTTTCCAAAATTTTCTAAGGATTCCAAAAATTTTTCTAAAAATGCCCCCTTAATTTTGACAAGATTACCCTTTCATAAAAAATAAAAATTCTCCCCCTAGACTGGTGTTTTTCCTCAAAATAGCAATTAAACTTAAGCCTTTTATTTTTAAGTTTTTTCGCCAAAATAATCGCCCATTTTGCTGATTGTTTAAAAAGAACATAGTATCCCTACTGTTTTGATCTCCATTGCATAGGTACCTAAGCTAAACTCAAATCCCAATCATCATTCATCAATCAACATCCACATCATCAAATCATTCAACACATCAAAAATAAATCATCATCATCCGTCATCATCATCAAATCACATCATATGGGGGGATCCTAAACATGCGTCTACGTTTGATATTCCATACTTTGATTTTAAAAACAAGTAGGGATATCCACCTACCGGTGGGCGTCGACGAGATATATGATGGTCGGGCTCCCGCAAAAGAAAATCGGCAACAACAGCATCGGCTGGGGGCTCATAGCGTCTCAAATCACGTGGAACCGCGCGATGAGGTAATTGATGTATGTATGCGGGTCGAAAGGTGCCGGATGACCGTCTCTAGCATCGGAATCCAAAAAGTCAGCCATCACGGCCTCTGCAGCAGCGTCAGCAGCTACCTGAGCCTCAACAGCTGCTCACGCCTCCTCCTCAGCAACCCGGCAGGAGGCACGCTCCGCCTCAAGAACAAAAGCGTCCATCGCAGCAGCGAGCCGCATGGAAGTAACCCCACCAGCAAGAAGGCTAGTGGATGAATCCCCGAGAGTACCCATGGAAGAGCTCCCAGTAGCAGTAGGGCTCTGTCGTGCCGCTAGATCATCGTCCCCATGGCCTTGGCCCGCCATGAAGAAGAATGGAATCACTAAAAGAAAAGGGAACATCGTGTGGCGTAAGAAAGTAAAGGGAGAACAAGAAAGAGATGGGAGAGAGTTTGGGAGCACGAGAGAGTTAGAAAGAGAGTGAGAGTGAGAGAAATGACCCACACCCGCGCGCCTCAAGGGGCCTTATGCGCGCCAGGAGTTGGCGGTCGCCATCTTCAATGTTAGCGACCGCCGGGTTTCCCAAAGGTTTTATGGCGACCGCCAAGTTCAAGGGGATCTTATCCGGCGACCGCCACTTTCGAGGGCTTTAGGCTTGGCAACCACCAGGTTGTCAAGGGTCACGTCATGTCAGTATTTTATTATGGTATTTTGGGTTTCTTAAGGAGCCGTTTGGGCGTGTGTTTTGTTTGTTTTATTATTATTTTGTTAATTCCTTTTAGCGTGTTGGGCGTTTTATCTTTTTGTGTGCACCTTATTATCAAAAATTATCTAAATAAAAACAAAATAATAATAAAAATAATAAAATAAAATAAAAATAAAAAAATATAATAAAAAATATAATAATATATAAATAAAAAGAATAAAAGAATAAAAAATAATAATGCATAAATAAATTTTCCTTATAGTGAGTTATTTATGTGTACATTTTCAAAAATATTTTGTTTGTTTCAAAATCTTGTGTGTTTTTCAAAGAAAGATTTCCTTAAATTTTATTTTTGTTATTCTATCTTTTTGCAATGATTCATTTCCGATAAATCTAATTTTAAACCATAACTTGGTTTTTAATCTCGTACCTCATTCCGAACTTTTAGGTCCTAACTCGACCTATTAATTCGTGGTTATTCTTCCCGATAAATTTAATTTTGAGCCGCAACTTCGCTTTTAATCATTTTTTTTTCACGTTTCGAATTTTTAGGTCTTAACTCGACCTATTAATTTGATGTCTGACTCGTCGATCCTCCTCATGACCATAAACTGACTCATCGGTCCTCCTCGTGACCCTAAATTGACTCCTCGATCCTCTTCATGACCTTAAACTGACTCGTCGGTCCTCCTCATGACCATAAATTGACTCATCGGTCCTCCTTATGACCCTAAACTGACTCGTCAGTCCTCCTCGTGACCCTAAACTGACTCGTCGGTCCTCCTTATGACCCTAAACTGACACGTCGGTTCTTGACACGTCGGTCCTCCTCATGACCATAAATTGGCTCGTCGGTCCTCCTCATGACCCTAAACTAACTCGCCGGTCCTCCTCGTGACCATAAACTGACTCCTCGGTCCTCCTCATGACCCTAAACTGACTCGTTGGTCCTCCTCATGACCCTAAACTGACTCATTAGTCCTCCTCATGACCATAAACTGATTCGTCGGTCCTCCTCACGACCTTAAACTAACTTGTGTTTGCATTATACTATACCCATCTGCATCATGTTAACATTTATTCATGTTAGCATCCACATCATATTTCTTATCGTTACATCTTTGCATTTTGCCCCATGAACTACGTTCTGGTCTGATCCCTAGCAAAGGGGTACGTAGGTAGCTCGATAAAAATTCGAGTACAACCGACATCATATGCATGCTTGTGTATTCGTGGCCTAAGATTGACGGCTCAGTCAAATGGTTGTTGTCTCTGGGTCTTTGACATAACCTGCTTCACGCGCTGCTATGCAAGTTATATCAAAGAGGGGCAACTGTAGACACCTCAATTTGACCCCGCCTAATCTTATGCAAATTCGATAATGAAAACAAGTGGAATAGTGCCTCGATACAATCCTCGGGAAGTGATTCAAGCTCGGTATTTGAACCTGAAACCTTCGAACCAATGAAATTTTGTCAAGTCATCGAAACTTACTGCCCAAGTAAGGCGACAGTCAATTTGCATTGTGGCGACCGCCATAGAACTTTGTAAAAATCCTAGCCAAAAGTGACGACTGCCAACTTCCATTGTGGCGACCACCATAGAACTTTGTGAAAATTTTCAAAAACATGGCGACCGCCAACTTGCATCATGGCGACCACCAACTCCAAATGGATTGACTTGTCCCAAAACGTGGCAACATCTCATTGGTTGAAGAATTCTATAAATACCGTACCCCAGCATACATTTTTAATACGAATTTTGAGTGAGAGAGACTCTTCCGATATATCGAGCAATCCCGAGCCCCGACGCCGAAGTCCTGCCGAAATCCCGAGTCCCAATCCTCCAATACCTACATTTGAAGCCTTAGCTTGGAATCACCACCCGAGGATTGAAGCACTTTCCTTGATTTGAGGATTCCACGACTCAGGTACTTCGTTTGGATCCCCGATCTTTCTAAACTCTGCCTTTTCTCTTTGGAGTGATCGGGTTAATTTTCAATTTCAATTTATACATTTCTTTTACCTATATAGCTAATATTGCTTATTGTTTAATTTATTTTGTTAAATTTAGGCTTTTAAATTAATCGCTTATTTCACATATTCACACTAAGCACATTTTTTTTATCTTTCTTATTTTTATTACTTCATCAATTTAGTGCTAAAATATTCTTACAATTACAACTAATTAATGTTGTTAATTGTTATAACAATAAACTTACATTTATGTGAATGTAGTAATTAATACTACATTTCACACTCAAGTTAGATAGTTGTTTTCAATTTCTTTTATCTTTCTAGTATTAATCTAATTTTCTTTATTAACTTTTCTCTTCATTTTCCCCTCTTTTTTTTTAGTAATCTCAATTTAATGTATCCTTCTCTTAAGCACTAGTTTAATGTCTTTCTTTCATTCATTTGCAATGTAGTTTTAATTTCCTTTTTATGCACCATTTTCTTTCTCATAGGCATTAGTTTAATATTTTTGTACTAGCATTTATCTTTTCTTTCTTTTCTTTTAGTTAATTTAATATCTTTTTCTAGTTGTTATTTTCTTGTCCTTCTCTTATATTAGTATAATTTCTTCCTTTAATATTTTATTTTTTATTACTAGTTTTAAATTTCTTTATAATGTCCTTTTTTTTTCTCTGAATGCTAATTTATTTTTCTCTTTATTAGTGTAAGGCTCCTTCTTTATTTTCTTTTTCTAACCTTATTTTCTTATAACTTTATTTTATCTTTCTTTTTCTTTCATTTTCATTATCAACAAAAATCATAAAAAGTCTTTTAATTTAATTCTCATTCTTTAAATGTAATTTTCTTTCCTTTTGTTTTCTTTTCTCTTTATTTTCTTTCATTCCTTTTAAAATTTAAATAGTTAACTTTCTTTCTCACTAGTTCAATAAATATTTTTTAGTTTTTTTATTCTTATTATAAATTTTCTTTTATAAATTTTTTCCTTAATTCCTTTAAATTTTTTAACTCTCTTTTGTTAAAACACACTTATTTTTGTTAGTAGACTTTCTTTCTTTTAAAATATAGAATTCTTGTACATCTTTTATTTTTAGTACTTATCATGTTTCTATTTTTCTTTCTAAATGAATGCTATGCATGTTTTGGTGATTTTCTTTAAATGCATGTTCAGAGTAGTTTAATTTATTTTGTAGCAAATCATGTTTAGGTTATTTTAGCATCTTTAGTCTATTCATTTGAACCATACTGGTTTAGTTTATTTTTTTTGTAAAATCGCATGCGAGTGTGTTCCATGTATCCTTTAGATAGAAATTACATGTCATAGGACTTAGAAATTAAATCATTTATTTGTCCTAATTTGGAGTGCTATGTACATATTTTATGTATTTTTCATATTTAATTTTGGATGTTCTCTCTTTACCCCTATTTTCTTTATTTACATGCATTTGAGGAATTCTATTAAAGAACCAATGATGATTAGTAGAGGCCAACCTTACGGTTGGGCAAACGGGGTGCCTAACACCTTTTTCGATTCGTATCTTAGCTCCCGAACCCTCTTTCTCTAGTTAAACATTTTAAAGATCAGTAGCCATTCTTATTTTTCTTAGTTTTTCTCAAAAACTAAGTGGCCACTCTATTTTCAACAAAAAGGGATTTTCAAAATATTTAGCCTTTAAGGTATTTAAAATATTTTTCAAAACATCTTTGACTTTTCTTATTTTTGACCCCTAAATCCCAACGCCACAAGGGTCATATGCTCATGGGATGCATGCATGTGAGGACGCTCTTGTTTTGGTTAAGTTAGGTGTTTAGATCCCTCAAAGCATGATTTTTGGCAACGATGTTTAGCTTATGATGAATGATTATTTTGTTCTTATATATGTATTTTCGTTTCTCAATTTTATTTACTCAAATCAAGTTTAATGAGAATAGTTACATGAACCCTGTTTCCAAAATATAGATGTTTTTCACAGTTTTTGGGTAATAACTCTTGGATGTGTCACCGTTCAAGCGGTGAGGTGTCCGCTCGAGCAGTCTCTGCTGGGCTTTGACGTTAAAAATTATTTTTAAACCAAGTTCCTCATAAATGGATTTTAGGGCATAAACGGGTTGTTTAAAGGTTTAGTTTTCAAAGAAAAGGTTTTTTACATCGGGTTGGTTTCAGAAGAGTATTCGAATTACATTATGTCAGAATCTGGGTTCTACAAATTGGTATCAGAACTGTAGGTTCGAAGACCTAGGAACTGTGGGGGTGGATGATCCATTGCGTGAGAGTTTACATTGATGTGTGACATTCATGACTTGGTGTGCTAGCACGAAGCATCTTGAGTATAATTTGACATTTGCATGCTATGTGGTGTTTGAGTATGGAGGTTGGACTTTTAGGATGATATGTTTGGCTCTTGGGCGGCCGGTCGACTGGTTTGGGGTTCGAGTTAGAAAGGCATTTGGCCGATGTCCGTTCTAACTAGAAATCTGAACGAGTTAGCCGGATTGATGTGTCATTCTGATTAGTCCCCGTCGCTATGTGTTGCATAAGGTGCATTAGTATGATGATTTAGGTGAAGTGATGTCTCATTGAAGAGTAATGTCATCGACGAGAGATGATTTTTCATGGGCTTGTGTTGATACCTCTCCTTGTTCTTTCTTATTCATAGAAAGATGATGCCGAGACGTGGTAGGGGCCGAGATCGTGGCCGAGGTCGTGCGTTTACCCAAGTTTCAAAAGAAGGGGATGTTCATGCCCTGCAGGAACAAGTGGGTAGTGTTGATGTTGTTCAAGAAATGCTTGCTACGATGAGGGCGATGGTCGAGGCGACTAGGGCCAGAGTGAGGGCCGTTGAGCCCTCAGCCTCTGTAGCAATGAGAGAATTTCGACGGCTGAATTCTCTAACTTTCTCTAGAGAGCCGGACCCCAAAGTTACTACCATGTGGTTGGAAGTAACCACAACGATCTTGAATACCCTAAAGATCGAGGAAGATGAGTTGCGTATCAGGTTGGCAACACTCCAACTTTAAGAAGATGCAAGAGAGTGGTGAAAGTTTGCTAAGACCATCGTAGATGGCACGTGGGCAGCCTTTACCAGAGTCTTTTGAAAAAATATTTTTAGGTTCTTCTAGAGATGTGTACCCGAAGGAGTTTCTCTCTCTCATTCAAGGAAATCTTACCGTGGTCCAGTATGAGGCCAAGCTCGCGAACTTGTCGCGGATCGCACCCGAGATGGTGTCAACGGAGGAGTTACGCACCAAGAGGTTTGAAAGAGGTCTTTAACCTTTGATCAAGGATCGAATTACAGCGTTGGGTTTTTGAGTGTACTCTGACGTTGTAGAGGCCACAATTCGAGTGGAGAATACAATGGCAGAGGGCCGCAAGATTATGAAAAGCAAGTCGCATCAAGGGATTTTCGGTGCTCAGTCTGAAGGACTTCAGGTGAAGAAGCAAAAATCAAGGGGATCGAGTCCTTATCCCACAGGATCACAATTTCAGCCATGATCGGCACCAGCACCTTCAATGGGTTCATCCGAATGTTTTGAACATCGGGAGTTAGTGTGTTACACGTGCAAACAACTAGGGCACTGCTCGAAGGACTGTAAGCAAAGAGGACAGCAGCAGTAACAGCAAAGTCAGACTCAGGGGAGGACCCTAGTTTCATGTTTTCAGGGTGGCCAGATGGGTCACTTGCGATGAGATTAGCCTCAGGGAGGGAATGTTCAGGGTGCTACTGGAGCACATCGGGTGCAGACATCGCAGGGACGACAAGGTTATGGCCAGTCACAGTAGCAGTCGGGGGCACAGTCAGTAAGGACAGCAGGACGTACTACTTCAGCTCAGTTAGTAAGGTAACCAAGAGCCAGGAGCAGTGGGGGACAGAATCAGGGGAACCAAGGGCTAGTGTATGCTCTCGTGGAACCCAGTACATCGATGACACCTGCCGTGCCAAACACTGCAGCTAGTCCTTCGATCATACGAGGTACCTTTTTAGTGTACCATTCTTGGGCCAGTGGTCTCGTTGACACCGGAGCATCACATTCTTTCATTTCATCTGCATTTACATCTACACTAGGGTTAGAGGTAGATGTGTTGGATAATGCCTTGTGCGTAGAGACACCGTTGGGTGAGGTTGTCGTGTTGAGGTATGTCTGTAGAGCATGTGAAATGGAGATTGCCGACCATCGTTTGGTATTTGATTTTATAGTGATCGATATGTTCTCAATCGATGTTATCTTAGGGATGGATTGGTTGACGACCTTTTGCGCCTACATTGATTGTGATCGGTGATGGGTGTTTGTTTGCACGTCGGAGGGAGATTCCTTTTATTTTGTGCGTGACCGGGACAATGGTTTAGCACCTAGATCTCTTAGATCGCGGGGCCGGGACAGCCTCAGCCTCCTTTTCTCTGCTCTGTCGGTAGGTGAGATAGGTTCCACCTGGGGAGAGTTTCCTTCCGTTGTCTGTGAGTTTCCAGACGTGTTTTCGAGCGAGTTGTTTGAGCTTCCACCATGGCGGGAGGTAGAGTTTTTTATAGACCTTATCCCTGGGACTGCCCCCATTTTCATGCCTTCATATCATTTTTCACCGGCCAAGTTGGTAGAGTTGAAAGTACAGGTTCAAGAGTTGTTGGATAAGGGGTTCATCCATCCTATTGTGTCTCCTTGAGGAGCGCCATCTTTGTTTTCGAAGAAGAAGGATGGATCGTTACGCCTTTGTATAGATTATCGTAAGTTGAACCATGTGACTGTTAAAAATAAGTACCCTGTGCCGTGTGTCGACCACTTGTTTGATCAATTGAGAGGTTCTTGTTAGTTCTCGAAGATAGACTTGAGATCGGGTTACCACCAGTTGCGGGTTAGGGAGGAAGACATTCCGAAGATGGCTTTTCGTACACGTTATGGGGCATTTTGAGTTTCTAGTCATGCCATTTGGGTTAACTAACGCACCGGCAACGTTTATGGACCTTATGAACCATATTTTTCACCCTTATCTTGATCGATTCGTGGTAGTATTCGTGGACGATATTTTGATCTACTCACCATCGGAAGAAGAACACGAGAAGCATCTTCGAATCGCCTTATAGTTGTTACGGGAACATCGATTATATGCCAAGTATGACAAATGTGAATTTTGGTTGCCAGAGGTAAAGTTTCTAGGGCATGTAGTTTCAAGGGATGGAGTGGCAATGGATTCATCTAAGATCAAAGTGGTGATAGAGTGGGAAAAATCGAAAAGTGTGTTTGAGATTTGGAGCTTCTTGGGATTGGCAGGATATTACCGACGATTTGTGAAAGATTTCTCTAGACTTGCAGCGTCTTTGACACATCTCACACAAAAAGGAATCAAGTTTGTATGGAATGATAGTTATGAGCTCGCTTTTCTGACATTAAAGATGCTATTAACAAGTACATCCATTCTAACTATTCCGAAGAGAGGACTCGATTATATCGTTTACTGCGATGCGTCACATGATGGGTTGGATTATGTGTTGATGCAACTAGGCAAGGTGGTGGCTTATGGATAGAGATAATTGAAGGCTCATGAGAAAAATTACCCTACGCATGATTTGGAGCTCGCAGCAGTAGTTTTTGCTCTTAAGACCTAGAGACACTATTTATATGGAGAACGCTTCGAAGTATTCTCAGACCATAAGAGCTTGAAGTATTTGTTCTTACAGAAGGATCTGAATCTGTGTTAGAGAAGATGGATGGAGTTCTTAGGAGATTATGATTTTGATCTCCAGTATCATCCGGGCAAGGCGAATGTAGTAGCCAATGCCCTCAGTCGAAAGTCTTTGAGCACGTTAGCAAAGATAGCAGCTAAAGAGTGGAGTATACTCGGAGAAGTCGAAGAGTATGACCTTCATTTAGGAAAGTTTGATGTGTATGTTGCTCTGTATACGGTGATTTCTCAACCTACCCTTGTTCATCGCGTTGTTGAGGCACAACAATTGGACACTAAGAGTTTGATGTTTCGGGAACGAGTTTCGAATGGAAAGGATGCCAAGGAGTGGACTATCTACCCCAATCAAAGCCTGAGGTTTGCAGGAAGGATCTTTGTGCCGAAAATGCTTCGAGAAGACGTACTTCGCGAGTTTCACCATTCACGCCTGGCAGTGCATCCGGGTAGCACAAAAATGTACCATGACATACGTAGGCAGTTTTGGTGGAAGGGTATGAAGAAAGACGTTGCGCTTTTCATTTCGCGTTGTCTCACTTGTCAACAAGTGAAAGCCGATCACCAAAGACCAGCGGGTCAGTTGCAACCGTTACCAGTGTTAGAGTGGAAATGGGAAAATATCGCCATGGATTTTGTTTTGGGTCTTCCAAGATTGTCGAAGGGGCATGATGTCATATGGGTTGTGGTGGACAGATTGACTAAGTCGGCACATTTCCTGCCAATTTGCATGACGAATTTGGTTGATAAGCTTACTAAGCTCTATATACGCGAAATTGTTAGACTCCACGAGTGCCGATTTTTATCATTTTTGATCGAGTTCCTCGTTTCACGTCACGTTTTTTGC
>JAUMHN010446659.1:0-11002 GCA_032360265.1 Heliamphora ciliata
TGAATATTAATTATTAACGAAAGTTACGTCTCAAATGATCAGGATTGAAGATATTCCCTTAAGGAAGCTTATAAGTTTTAACCGGGTCAAATCCTGCAGGTGGATTTGATTATTCGATGGTCAAATAAGTTAAACGGAATGGTTTAAAGAATATCAAAATGTCGATTAAATTAAATTGTCAGTAATTAAATTTAATTGGCGGGTATCGAGAATCTTAACGTGGGGAGATGAGTTAAGCAAGTAATAACAGAAACTCAATACAAGAAGGTATTGAGATTATGGCTTATAGTGCAATTACAGTTCTTTAGTGGTGTGAACTGTAATTTAGTATTTTATAAAAATTACAGAAATCACTACAAGATTTTCGTAATTGCAGATACCGCTATGAGTTTTACTTAATTGCAGAAACTTCTGGATACGTATATGTGTTCCACTAGAAGTTTTTGTTATAATTACTCCACAAGTTCCTACTGTATTCTAATAAATATGCGGGTGGGCTGAATCATATTTTTAACTTGTCTTCAAGACTAAAGCTGTCTATATTTCTGCCTGTATGAGTTCTCGATAGATTGTAACCCACACTATATTTGGGAATCGCATAAGAAAATACAGTAGAAGGTCTAATGAGAGTTTCAACTCGGAATCAAAATCGTAGTTGAAGAATCGATCGGTAAAAGGTATTCTTCTAAATTAACTATGGTTGCACGAGTTTTAATTTTAATCGTTCGACGTCAATTGTTTTATTTGGAGCCCATTGCGGCATTTGCTCGTCCAGTTAATTTTTATCGAAAATCGTTTACAAAAATAATAATTTTGGCAATTTTGCCTCCAACAATTGGTATCAGAACAGTTTTAATTTTTGTTTATGATTTATCAGGGTTGGATAGTTTTAGAACTGTGCTAACTTTGCTTTGTAGGCATTTTAATCCCGATTTTATGATTATCTGTTTATTCATGTTTGATTGAATGGTTTGGATGATGATTTAATTTTTTAAATCACGAGGGTTGATCGTGGTAGATTAAGTTTTTTTTAGATCGAATGTGAGCCTACGGGACATAGATATTGATGTAATAGAAATTTCTATTTTTAAATATATGTTTATAATATTTTAAGAACATGTTGAATATCCAAGAACACGAAGAATAGGTGGTGGTACCGACGGTGGTTTCGGGCCACGGATCGCGGTAGTTTTTTCACGATTTTTGAGTTATTTTCCAGCAATTTTTTTTACAATTTTTTGGCATAAAAATAGTATTAAAAACTATCCCAAAAATATGAAAAAAAAACTAGTTTACAAAATAGCCTGTCGGCAGCATTGGTGGCCAGCGACGGCCCAGGCGACAATCCTTTCGGGACTATTTTCAAAAGCTTTTTCAGACTGTTATGAGGTGTTCTTCGAAACAATAGGTTGCTGGATATTTGAGTTGTATTTTCAATAAAAAAAAATGGGAGTAAAAACACTACTAAAAAAGCCCAAACGAACGGCGGAACAAGGCGGCAGCACTGGCTTGCGGCATCGGCGGTTCCAAGGTAGTTTTTTTTCCGTTTTCGAGACTATTTTTAGATTTTTTAACCAAAAAATACTACTTTTCAAGAACTAATTTTCAGTATAAAGAGCGTCGAAAACGGAGCACCAAGGTGGCAAAAAAAGTCGCCTGAAGGTGGCGGCACAAAGAAGCAGCAGCGGCGACATGGTGGTCGGCGGTGATGGGATGTCCTGGGCTGTCTTGGCTCGATGTTTCTAATGTGTTTTGAAATTGATATGATATATCTGTATATATCGATGTGTATCAAAGAATTCTGATACAATCAGGATACAGTAAGCTGACAGGAACAATGATTATTGCAGCTTATCTACAACAAGTGACTGAAACGCTTCAGTGTTTCACTTTGAAAATAAAATTATGATATATACGTATTGTGCATTTATATATATATGAACTGCGTGAATGATGTATATATGTTTTATATTCTACTATTACTTGAATTAATTCAGGAAATTTGATTTTAATTAAAATATTTTGTAACAGAAAATAAAATTAAATTTTTTTAATTAAAATTTTTAATTAAATGGTTAAATTTTAGATTTTTATTTTTTACAAAATATCACGTTTAAGATGATTTTTCATAAAATTAGATATCTTGAAAAAATGTAAAAAATAATTTCAAATTTTGAATTAATTAAATAGAAAAATATTTAATCTAAATAAATTATTATTTTTTAAAAAATATAGAACAAAAAATAAAATAAATAAATATCTTTAATCACTACCTTAGCTGAAAAGCTAGAGAAAAAAATTGTGCATTTATTAAATTTTATTTATTACGCATTAAAACACGAAAAGATAGTTTAGCAAATCGAAATCTTTGGAATCGTGTACACGGAAAGATGTTTAATTCTTTCAAATCATGTGATTTTCAAAATTAATAAATTTATTTTAATTATATGAATTTTTATATCCCTAAAAAATGTTTTAAAAATCTAAGTGGGAGAGAAAATTTATTCATAGATAAATCATGCGGTCTCTATCATCAGTTTGTAGGCGATGTAATTAAATCTTACGTATTGGCAGTAAGGCCTTCCTCTATATCGGACAGATTAATTGTAGTATCACCAGTACAACCCTCTTTTAGGTATAATTCTAGATAATTGTTAGTGTGAATCACTTCTCCATCTTAAAGGTTCAATGCGAACTGATTGATTTGGAATTATGTGATGGTTAACACTTAGCTGTATATAATAGTATCCTCTTCATCTGAGTCACTACTATTATATATTGGACCGAAACTATATCAGTTATGTAATTTTACTTGGCAGGGTTAGTTGCCTAGATAGTAAACTAATAGGAATTGGCCTGTCTGGACAAATGATGGATAGTAGACGTCCTTCTATCAAGGCAAGCTATTCACAGGGTACCAGGCTGCTGGCGAATTTTTTTTAAAATGGTAGAGGGAATCAAATTAAAATAAATTAAAAGTTTTTCTTGTCATAATTAACGGTATTTTTAATTATGTGATTCTCAGGATTAAAATAGCTTTCAACCCACTTGCTTCAGTACTCAAATAAAATAAACTTATGGGATCGAACTATGTTGACTAAAAATGAAACTTAGACATTGTATTAACTGTCGAGGATTACAAGTTTGTATTAACTGAGATATGTCCACCGGTACCTGATGTGGGGGCGACCGAATAAGAAACCTAGGCACATTAGAAGTGGTAGAAAGCTTATCAGATGGCTCGCTGTTACATTTCGGCTTCAATGTCAAATGTTTTACAGCATCAACATCAGTCTATGGCTAGTGCCTATGACATGATTATGAACCTCAAAGAAATATTTGAGGATCAAAATCTTGCAGCTAGGAAGGTGGCCATGAAATCTCTAATAAATGCAAACATGGTTAAAGGCACCCTAGTTAGGGATCATGTTTTGAAAATGATCAGTCTTCTGAATGAACTGGAGATCCTAAGAGCTGAAATTGACGGGAAAATCCAGGCCGATAACATACTCCAGTCACTGCCTGAAAGTTTTAAGCAGTTCTGCCTAAACTATACCATAAACAAGCTCAGCTTTTTATTAACAGAACTTCTTAAGGAACTTTAAGTAGCCGAGGGTGTTTTTAGGAAGTCAGGTTCTATGTATGTGGCTAAGAAAAGTTCTTCATCTAAGTCGAAAGGCAAGAAGAACAAAAATGTTCAGACATAGGGAGGCACAGCTTCAAAAATAGTTAAGGGACCAAAAGCTGGTGTGATGAAGCTGAGAGGCAAGTGCTATCACTGTAACCAGTTTGGGCATTAGAAAAAGTAGTGTTCAATTTTTCTTAGTAAGCAGAACAAATCAGGTAATTTCTATTCACTGGTGGTTGAAACATGTTTAGCAGTGTTATCTATCGGTACTTGGAGCATAGATACGAGAGCCATTAATCATGTCTGTAATTTTTTGCAGTAGTTCCAAGAAATTAGACAGCACGGTGATGGAAAAATATACCTACATTTGAGCAATAAAACAAGAGTGGCAGTAGTTGCAGTAGGAGACGTCACTCTCAGCTTTAGTAGAGATAGGATACAGCTATTAAAAGATTGTCTTTATGTACCTCCGATTAGAAAAAATTTAATTTCAGTCTCGAGTTTAATAAAGGACAAATATTCTGTTCATTTTAATGACTCTGTCATTGTGAAGAAAAATAAACATTTTATTTATTCTGCTACATTGGTGAATGATCTGTATGTTATATCTCCTATCTCTCCTATACTGTAACTAACTAAATTGAATAACACATCTATTTTACCATATAAGAAAAAGTTTTCTTCTTTAATGAACCAAACATTTTTTTGGTACTTACGCTTAGATCATATTAATCTAAAAAGAATAAACAAACTTGTAGCAGAAGGGCCTTTGAGTTCATTGAAAGTGAAGGCACTTCCAATCTGAATCTTGCTTAGAAGGTAAGATGACCAAGAGGCCCTTTTCGGCCAAAGACTATAGAGCTAAAGAACCGCTGGAATTGGCTCATTCTAATATGTGTGGTCTTATGACAATCCAGGTTAGAGGTGATTTTGAGTACTTCGTCAGTTTCATTGATGACTACTTAAGGTATGGATACATTTACCTAATGCACTGTAAGTCTGAATGCTTTGAGAAATTCAAAGAATTCAAGGCGGAGGCGAAGAAGCATCTAGGTAAAAGTATCAAATCACTATGATCCGACCTTGGTAGAGAATATCTCTTTGGAGAGTTTAGGGATTACCTATCATCAGAAGGGATTATATCTTAGTTGACTGCACCAGGCACTTCGCAGTAAGATGGTGTCACATAAAGAAGGAATATGACTCTTATGGAGATGGTAGGGTCCATGATGAGTTATTCAAGTTTACCTGATTTGTTTTGGCAACTCGGATTAGAGACAGCGGCTTACATTTTAAACTCAGTACCTTCTAAGTTAGTACCTTCTACTTCCACAGAATTATGGATCGGGCGTAAGTCTAGTCTGAAACACATTTAGATTTGGGGGTGTCCAGCACATGTGCTGAAAGTGAACGCGGGTAAGTTAGAACCGAAGACAAAAGTCTGTTTCTTTGTGGGGTATCCCAAGGGAATGAAGGGCAGTCTAATCCTAAGGATCAGAAGGTTATTGTTAGTACCAATACTCGATTCTTAGAAGAGGATTATATTATTGACCACAGGCCCAAAAGCAACATTGTTCTGAAAGAACTGAGAGAAAATACTAGTAGAACTGAAGAAGAACCACAAGTCACTGATATCCCATTACCTCGTCGTAGTGGGGGAATTATTAGGGCAGATACAAATCATGAACAGGGTGCTAATGCACAAGGTTCAGATTCTACACAGCGTATTACTGCTAGCATACAAATACAGATAGTGCCTCGTCGTAGTGGGAGGGTTGTTCATCAACCTAATTGGTATATGTTATTGGAAGAGTCTTTTGATAAGATTCTGATAGAACTAGATACCGAACCCTGTAACTACAATGATGCACTTCACGACAAAGATGCAGATCTTTGGCAAAAGGCTATGAATTCTGAGATGGAATTTATGTATTCCAATCAGGTCTGAAAACTTGTAGAGCCACTCAAAGGGATAAAACCTATTAGATGCAAGTAGATCTACAAGAGAAAGAGAGGAGCAAATAGTAAGGTTGAAACCTTCAAAGCTAAACTTGTTGCTAAAGGGTTCACTCAGAAAGAAGGGGTTGATTATGTGAAAACTTTTTTGCCGGTAGCCATGCTTAAGTCTATCTGAATTCTCTTATCCATTGCCGCTCATTTCAATTATGAAATTTGGCAAATGAATGTCAAGACAGATTTTCTTAACAGAAGTCTTGACGAGTGTATCTACATGATACAACCAAATGAATTCATTGTAAAGGGCCAAGAGCACATGTTGTGCAAGTTTAGGAGATCCATTTATGGACTTAAGCAGGTATCGAGGTTATGGAACACTCAGTTTGATCATGCCATAAAATCTTATGGTTTTGATGAGTCCGGATGAGTTCTGTGTGCACAAAAAGCATAACGGAAGCGTGATGATCTTTCTAGTATTTTATGTAAATGATATCTTGCTCATCAAAAACGATGTGGGGGTATTATCTACGGTTAAAGTATGGTTGTCTAAACAGTTCGATATGAAAGACTTAGGAAAAGCTAGTCACATCCTTGGGATCAAGCTTGAGCGAGATCAGAAACAAAGGATGTTGGGCTTATCACAAGCAAAGTATATCGATGATATCTTAGCATGCTGGATCTCGAGAAAGGGTTTCTTCCTTTCAGACATGGAATCACTATATCCAAGGATCAGTGTCCTAAGACACCTAATGAGATAGAGAAGATGAAGACGGTTCCTTATGCTTCGACAGTAGAAAGCCTCATATATGCTATGCTTTGCACTAGACCCGACATCTGCTTTGTCGTTGGCATGGTTAGCAGATATCAGTCTAACCCAAGACAGGAGCATTAGACTGCTGTAAATAATATAATCAAGTACATGAAAAGTACTACGGATTATATATTAGTTTACCAGGTAGACAGTCTAATACCTTTAGGGTATACAAACTTAGATTTCCAGTCTGACAAAGATTTTCGCAAGTCAACCTTAGGATATGTGTTTAGCTTAGGAGGTGGAGCTATAAAATGGAGGAGTATCAAGCAGTCCTGCATTACTGATTCCACCATGGAGGCCGAGTACGTAACAATTTCTAGAGCAACCAAGGAGGCCGTTTGGCTCAGGAACTTTCTGTTAGATCTAGAGGTGATACCTTTAGTTCAGTCAGCTATTACACTTTATTGTGATAATAACAAAGCAGTTGCAAACTCGAAAAAACCAAGAGTCCACAAGAAAAGAAAGCACATTAAGCATAAGTATCACCTGATACGAGAAATGGTACATAGGGATAATGTTGTTGTGACCAAGATTACATCTGGAGAAAACCTTGCAGATCCTTTTACAAAGAGCTTACCGGTAAGACTTTGATAGTCATGTAGAGTGCATGGGAGTCAGATGTATGGCAGCATGATTTTGAGTATAAGTGGGAGATTTTAGGGTTGGTATACTAAAAATTATGTTTTTAGTATTTTATTTTATTTTAATAAAATTAATTTTTTATTTTATGAGAATCTTAATGAGATATGTATGTATATCATTTCTTTAATTATTATGCATGAATGTCCTTTATTCTGTATAGTACTTAATCGGTGATTAGAGTACGGCTTATATATAGAAGATCAGATTTTAGGTTCTTACGAATATAAGTTTTATTGTGAGACCCCGACCCATTTTATTTTAAAAAATGATTAAGTGTTCATGGGAGTAAGAATTGAAACTTGAGCTTAGTGATGTTTTGAGCTTGGATACACATGAAAGGTATGTTAAAGGAAAAATATGAGGTTCTAATGGATGTTTGGACAAAAATATGTGAAAAGTGTGTGAAGAAAAGTGACATACCTTCACTAATTTAGTCATAACGTTTTGTACAAAATGAATTTTGGTATAAGATTTGAACCATTGGAAAGTAGACTTCCGGGGCTTCAATTTGAGCATAAGAACGACCTTATTTGGAGTTCGGATGAAGGAGATATGGTCGTTTAAAGTCGGACCAAAAGTGTAGTCGCAGCAGAGACCGATCGAGCGGTCTGTGACGGACAGAGGTTATAAACCTCAGTTTTTGGGCTGGTTTTTCTATTTTCTCTTCCCTTCTCTCTCTCTAAGAGCTTAAGAGTGAGCTAGGGTTTAGTTTTGGGGGTCCATGAGAGTTTTCATGTTCGTAGGGGGTGAAGATCTTGCTGTTTCCATGCGCGAGCCACCGTGGGAAAGCGTAAGTGTTCATTGAAATCTCCTCCAAGACATGTATGTTGAGTTTTGGTGGATTGGAGCTTACTAGAGATTCGATTCTTGATGGTAGAACGTCGCTGAGACGATCTAGACTCTCTCTTGTGGTTTGATTATGATTTGTGTTGAATGTTTTCTTTAGAGAAAACCCTAGCATGTTATATGCAAAGAACTAAGACTTAAGTGTGGGTATTTGGAAAAATTGAGATGTGTGAATCTTATGTTGGATGTTCGGAAAGTGTCATTGTTGGAAATGAATAAAAACAGAAAAGATGGGGTTTTTTTACATTAATGAAAGTTACTAAGGATTGAAATATTGGAATTATGGGTTGAGAAATGTAATTGTATACAAAATGATCTAATGTTGATAATCTCTCAAAATGCAAGATTTTTGAGTTATTTGAGAAATTTGGGATTTTAAGGAAATAGTAAATCTTGATTTGTTTAGAATTTATTGTACCAAAAAAGTTTTCGGTTGGGTATTTGCTTCACTTGAACCTTTATGCCCCGAGGGGGATTTTAACTTGGTTTATTCCTCTTTTTAAAAGTAAAATTCTTGGTACAAAGCATGTTAAAAGATGTGAAAAATTCTTTTAAGTTTTAAAGATAAAAAAATTTTGGCTTGAAAAAAGAATCAGGAGCACGACCGATCGATAGACTGCTCGAGCGGTCTATCGGGCGGTCTTTTGGCACTCTCGGTTCTTTGGTGCAGGTGAGAGACCACTCGAGCGGTCTTCGCACCGATCGAGCGGTCTGGGTCATTTTTTTCAAAATTTTGATATTTTTCTTAAAGGTTTGGATCCTGGATACCTTGTCCCTAATTTTCTAAAATACTTGTTTTTACATTGATTAAACCCTCGGTTGGGCCCCTTTGAAATATTTTAAACTACTTGTTTCTTTGAAAAAAAAAAGAATAATAATAAGAATGATAATAATAAACTAAACTCAGGCGAGTTTGGGATATGAAGTGGGGTAGTTGTGGTGAGGCATGGATGAAAAGACTAAATGAATTTTAAATTTATTTGTATATATTTAAGTTGGGCGCTTCCTTTTCAAATGAGATGCATACTAATAAATTTAATCTTGTGTTGAAGCATGATGACATTGCTTAATAATATAAGAATTATGAGAATTTGCATATTGAAGTAATGATGCATAATGCATGAGATATGAAAGACATTTTGAAATACTTGAACAGAATTTGTTTTGACGATAAAGTGGAAAATTTGAAATGTGGAATGTGCATAGTGAAGGGCTGCGGTCCTGCGGTGAAAACCCGCGATGGTTATTGCATAATGAGGGGCTGCGATCCTGTGGTGAAAGCCCGCGAAGGTTTACATTTAAATATTAAATGTGAAAACTAAACACTTGATTTCAATGAACTATATGGGTTCATGTGAATTAAGTTGGCCTGGCGGGTCCGCGGTAAACGACCGAAAACTTGCGCAAGATGGGGACCACATACCCACGGGTTAGCCCCCGAAATGTGGTGTTGTGTCGTGGTGAGTTATAGAGCTATCTATTACCCAATGGCTTCACGTAGCCTATTGGGGAAATAAGGAGGGGCTTCTATAAGCTGCACCCGACGCCAGTTCATTGTTGTGAAACGATTTTTGTGGTAAATCGGGAAATGAAAATGTGATTTGGTTTTGTAAAAAAAATTGGGTATCGAGAATAAATGTGAAAGAAAGGAATATGTGGAAAATGATTTCATGAATGAATAGCTTGGTGTGCGTAAAAATAAATAATGAATTTATGAAACTTGTATTTTTATTCCGGTTGCACCCATCACACCTCACAAATCATGCTTAGCATAGAGTTAGTCTTTATCCTTTGAGCTTCGGCTCATGTTTGTATATAAAACCTTTCAGGTTTCGAGGATCCGGGACGATACCAGGGCAGAGGATGCATGTGGAAAAAAGGCTATGAAGAAAAATTTAATAGTCCCGTTGTATTTACATTATGATTGTACAGAGAGTGATGTGGATAATTGTAATAATATAAGTGCTGTAAATGAACTCTTGGAAGTTGAAAATTCCATTTAGCCTTTGTGGCACATATGTATATTATTAGAATAAATTGTTTTATTTATGGTTGCTTAAAGGAAATAAAGTGGTGTTATTAAGAAAGTCATCGTTGATAGCTTTCATGTGGGATAATTTGGGTAGTGTCCATGGGTTCCCGGGAGTCAGGACGTTACAAATGGTATCAGAGCTGTAGGTTCGAATACCTAGGAGCCGTGGGAATAACCATGACCTGTAGGTGTGACTTTTTTGATGAGATTAGGCACCACTACATGGCATGACTTGTATGCTTGCATGGGTTTGCGATTGAATTATTTTGCGCATGTTATGTGTTTATATGAGCATGGAGGTTGAGTCTTAGGGTGATGTGGCGTGCCAATTGGCGTCCGATCAACTACTTTGGGGTTCGAAATAGAAAAGCGTTTGGGCGACGTTCTTTCTATGAGAAATCTGAATTAGTTGCCTAGATTGTCGCATTAGTCTGAGGCTTTCCCTCGGTATGTAAATATATGTTGATGTGATGTGACTAGGTAATGAGTAAGATGAGTACTGAAGTTGGGCTTTAGAGGATTAAGTGGAGTTTAACCTATTCTCGTTATAGGAGTTAAGCCCGCGGGGCTAGGACGATTGTGCATCCACACGGTGATGTGCGATTTGAGAGTGTGACCCGGTGGTCAGTGATTGTGGTGGGTGTAAGCTTGTAAGATGAGCACTGATTATTTAGTGTATGTTATGTCTCTGTGAATTGGGATGGCTGTAGTAGTTGCCCGTTGTGTGTTGTGCCACAATTAGCTTGATGAATGAGCATGGTAGGGAGTTTAAAACCTTTTGAAGGTTGTTTGTTGCGGTTGGATATGAAGTGTGGTTTTGGGCGTGTTGAGAATTATGTACGTCATGAGCCGTGCTATGTCTTGAGCCGTACTATGTCATGAGTCGTATGCCCCGAGATTGGGTATGGTTGGGAGCATAGTAGACGGGAGCGTAATAATCTATGGCCTAAGGTGTGTTGGAAAGTCTGAGTTTAGACTGTGTTTGAGGTGTCCCTTACCCCGTGGGGTGTTGTTTGTAGCTATCGTAATGCCAGATAGTTTTGAAAGTCTATGGATGACCTGTGAGTTTCTTTTAAGGCGTATT
>JAUMHN010446670.1:0-11001 GCA_032360265.1 Heliamphora ciliata
TCTCATGGAGGAAATCTCAACCATTGATGACTCAAAGTACTGTACATCATCTGAACACAATTAATCAATCATTTCGGGATTAAGAGTTCATACAATACATGATAATACGGGATGTGGATCAATTCATATAGTCAGTATAGAATCGATCATCCCGTTGATCCCACTCAATGCACTCCAAGTGTACTAACACATCGAGCTCGAATATCGAATTCTCAAAACTTGAATTCGATCCGTTCGACTTAGCCAAGACCAGCTATTATAACAATGTACTACAATCGTACCAATGGAATGTCCGGGTCTATTGCGATTGTGTGCCTACCTGTATAATTTGTCAGAACCTTTGACCTGATCTTCCGTGCAGCACGCACCTAGTCAAATACTGGACAGAATATACGGACTATGCATTCATACTTCACACATATAAATATGAAACCATAAATGCAAAGCCATCTCAAAATGTTTCTCATTAAATGCCAGGGATCCAGAATAAAATACATAAAAAGCATTACTTTTCAGTACACATTCCCAACACTGGTGGCCTTAAGAGTTAGTGACGTCAAGTGAAAGCCTAGAGCTGACTCATGATTTTTCTAGTAGGAGAGATGTTTCATAATTGACTATCCTGTGTGGATTATTCTTCCTTGGTAGAAATTAAACGTTGGGATCATTTAAGTGTAGGTTCATTTGCCCGAGGTTCCTTGAAGAGCCTGTTTGCTTTACCTTGTGAATTCGAGCATTTGGGTGACGTTTCTAGAGATGTAATTTGATTTGCACAGAATGTCGGTAGTTTTAGTTCTCGTTGAGTGAGGTCCCTAAGGGAATTTAGTAGTTTGGTTGTTTACACAGTGAAATCCTCGAGTATTAGTTCTGCATGATTCCTACGTGAATGTAGATCTATGATTAGGTTATTATCCTCGTGATTAGGAAATCGTGTTTGGGGAAAACGTGTTGGGTGCATGAGTTTTGAAAGGACCATAGAAGGGTTCGATAGTGTGGTTGGTCTGGTGCTAAGAAAGTGTATCTTGAGTATGATATGTTTGGAAATTGTTTGTGTTCGACCTTAGGTTCAGAGGTGAATATGTTGTTTGCCCATGGAGACAAAGTATGGAGTGATAAGGTTCAACACTATACCGCGTGGTTTGGATGGCCTGGGGTAATAGGCGAGAAATCGTGCATTAAGATGTTGACGATAGATGTGTGCCTGGGAAGCAGAAGTGCTGGAAGCGTTTGCATGATAATGGAAGTTATCATGCATGGTCTCCGGATTAGATTTCCTTTGTTTGGTGTTGTGCGCTTTCCACGCAAGTGGAATAGACAGTGGGCTTAAAGCTGTGACATGGCTGAGATTTGCCTAGTGAGAGTTAGATTAGTGAAGTGCAATCTTGTGAAGTAAGGTTTTAGCGAGATGGGAATGTCGGTATAGTGTTTTTGTGTGTGACTAGTGATGAGCTGGTAGTTCTATGAGATGTGTTTTACGAAGTATGAAGATTGATAGTATTCTTGTGTGTGCGAATGAAGTCTGCGAGTTGAGAGCTTAGTATAGTGGATGATCTGGATATCGTTAGGAACAAAATGCTGATGGGCTCTGGGAATACGTTGAGGTTGGGTCAAGATTTCTGGCTGGCCATGTCTTTCTTAAGAAGAAGACACGATTGTCTTGCAAACAGTTGTGGTGTACAGACCGTTCCACCATAGTTGGGTGTAACTGTTAGGTCGTTGATTGATTCTTGGTCAAGCTATTTTAGGTGATTAGGGGACTGAGTTTCTCATGAATTTTCTGGGTGGAATTCGTTCGTTCTACCATGTGAATGTAAGTGTGTAAAGTTGTGTTCCCTTTGAGATCAAGTTGGTAAGCCAGGAGTGTTTGTTCTTGTTGACGAGGGAGTTAGTATTGAGAACATAAAATCCTTTTTGACAACGATCAGCTGAGAATCGTTAATCGTTATATGCAGCTTGTTCTAGGTTATATGGGTATGGTCGTACCTCTAGCTCTTGGTGAAGTGGGAAATTTGTAGGAACCTTGTGGCTGGGATATTCATGTGATGTGCTTCTGATATGCTCATGTGAGTCTGGGTTTGTGTTCAGTTTAGAGCTTTGGATTACTCTGGAGTCTTAAAATGCGAAGAATGGTACGATCATTTGAAGGAAAGACGCGAATGTATGTGATAGTGTGGATGAGTGGAGTAATATAATTGTGGAAGACCAATAATTAAACGGTTTGGAGCGTTGTAGACTCGAGAGACCGATGGGTATGTGTATGGCGTCATGAAGGAAGATGTGATTCAGTTTGTATAGGTAAATGTCTACTTATGAGACATTTGACTCATGCGATATGGTCAATCTTAGTGGCTCACGGAGTTCAGGTAGCAATGTTAATTTCGATGGTTGAAGGATTAGAGTGATGTAGTGCAAGTAGTGATACAGTTTTAAATTTGTGGTGGTTAGTTGATCGTCGAGGCATGGGCGATTTTGGGGGTAACGCGTGTAACCCATGTGAACAATGTCCGAGTTTGGCTAGTTCTCGGTATACATTGGAGTTCAGTAGTGAATTAGATGGTGATTCGACAAAGTTGGGAGAATTTTAGCGGTGGTAATCTTTGTGGTGGTAAAACCTAAGACGCATAATCCTGTGGTTGAGAATGTTTAGTCTTCGGGAACGTGTATGTGATGTGGGATGGTGGTCATGGAGAGATAGTAGTTGGTTAATAAAGGAGTGGTTGACTCCAGCTTTGGTATTAATTTCGGGTAAGAATTGACGTTGTGTTAAATGATGAACCATTTTAAATTGGTCAAGCCCGATATGAGTATAATTCGATGAATATGGATGATTCTAATATTTATGAAATATTGGTGTTCAGAAGTTAAGCCTGATGGTAGGGTGACACTTTGGGGAACAGAGGCGTGTTAGTTTCCTTGAGTCACATCGTCGCAAAAGAACGATCAGGATCGTGGACTAAGAAAGAAGCTATACAGATTGAACAACTAGTGAAGTATGAGGACTGATATTAAGATTACAGGACGGTTTGGTGTAACGCGAGACAAATTTCAGGTATGAAATTCCCAAAGGGGGGGAAGTTGTAAGGACCCAGTACCTGTTTATTTTGTTCTTTCCTATTTTCGATAAGAGAAGAGACCAAATTAAAATTTGGGCGTGGGGTGCCATAAAATTTCACTCATTAACGGCTGAATTAATGATATGTGAAAACAAAAATTTGGGATACATGGTGACGGGTGATATTGATATGGATGTGTTAATGGAAAGATTCAAGTATTAAAATATGAGCAAAGTTGGAGGTTTGAGTTGAATTTTAAGAAAATTTGCAAATTTTAGTTTCAGGGGTCACCGCTCGAGCGATGGAGGTCCGCTCGAGCGGACTATCGGGAAATGCTTGGATAATTCTAGAACAATGGAGAAAGGTTGGGTGTATATATATATATAGAGAGAGAGAGAGAGCCCCTCCAACCCACATGAGACACCCCTCTCTCATTTCTCTTCTCCTCCTCTTCTCCTCTTCTTCCCTTTTAGAGAGAGAAACTGATGTTCCACCTGAAAACCTAACCCTCCACCATGGAAATTGAAGAATTGAAGCTAGATTAAGAGCAATTGAGGATGAAAATCAAGTTTTGGAGTAAGGAGGTGGGAAATGGAGCATCAAAGAGGTAAGAACACCAAACATCAAAATCCTAAGAGGGAGAAATTGGAGGAATCTCAAGCTTTTGGGCGATTTAAGGTAGGATCTAGATTTTCTCATACGTTTGTTAAGATTTGGGTTGATATTTTGTTTATATGCATAAGAATTGAGCTAATTTAATGTATGACGGATAGATTAAAAGGTTTATGTGTGTATTGCATTGGGTTGGATGGAAATGGGGGTTTTTGAGTAAGGATTAACCATGGTTTTGGGAAATTATTGCATAAAAAGGGTTTATGAGACTTGAATCAAATGTTTTTGGAGTGGAAATCAAGATTTGAAACATGTTTGATGAAGGTTTAAGGGTATTGAAGTTAGAAACTCAAAACAGGGAAAAATCTAAATTTTTCTCGGGCACCAGCGTGCTCGAGCGGAGCCCTGTCCGCTCAAGCGGTCAACTGGCAGAGAGTTGGGCACTCAAGCGCCTGACATCCGATTGAGCGGACTAACTGCGCAGGGCCAACTTATTTTGATCATATCTCCCTCATTTGGACTCCGAATGGGGGGTCATTTTTGTACTCAAATCGAAGTCCCGGAAGTCCTCTTTCCAACAAGACTACTCTCACAAGAGAGTTCTTTTTACAGAAAAAGTTATCATTAAAATAGTGTGGGTATGTCAAAGTTTCTTAATCATTTTCCACCCGTTTTTGGCCAAATGTCTTGAAAATAGTTATTTTCATCAATATTTGAGCTTTTCATCAAATGTCTTGTCCATTGGGCTATGGATATACCTATTTTAATACACTTAAGTTGGGATGCATTTATTGGACCGATTGGTTGGGTTTTCCAATAAAGTGGGTTTTCAACATATAACGAAGGTTTTTGATAACAAAAATGGGTATCTGAAGGTTGTGGTACGACATAGTCATCTTTTGGCATTGCTAAGCATTTCGAAAAGAACTTGAGTTTTTAACTTACATATACATATATATATATTTCTACCTATAATGGGTGCATTCCGTTTTGTTCGAAATGATATTGTCATGCGTGAGTTAATTATAGGTTAGCACTTCGTGAAGTTAATAAACAAAATGTGATTTATGAGAAATTGTGTGCTGAAATTTATGATTGCATTTGAATTGGAAAGAAATGATTGAATACTAAAATAGAACTTGATTGGAAATGAAATGGAAAGTTTGAAACGTGAAATTTTAAAAGAGGTACTATGTGAAAATATTTGGGGAGAGGAACCAGTTGTGGGTTGGACTCCAAGATTGTGAAAATGTAATTTTTGAATGACTAATGAACCGTGTGGATTGATGTTGATTAAGTTGGACTAACAGTTCCGCGGTAAAATATCGAAAACTTGCGCAAGTTGGGGACCACATGCCCATGGGTTAGCCCCCAAAATGTGGTGTTGTGTTGTGGTGACTTATTGAGTTATCTATTATCCAATGGCTTCATGTAGCCTATTGAGAATTAATAAGGAGGGATTTCTATAAGCTACACCCGACACCGGTTCATTAGATGTGATACGATTTTCTGACAAACTGGGTAATGAAATTATGACATGATTTTTGTGAAAAATCGGATAATGGGATGATAATATGGATAATATGAAAGGATAAATGGGAACAAATTGGCGTGCGTGCGTGTGTGCGTGTGAAGGAATAATGAATTGGCAAAAATTTGCATTTTACTTCAGTTTCACCCATCACACCTCACAAATCATGCATTACATCCGAGTTAATTTATATCCTACGAACTTTAGCTCATGTATGTATATAAACCATTTTAGGTTTTCAAGGACCAGGGACGATACCAGGGCAAAGGTTGCATTCTGGGAAAAAGCTAGAAGCTAGAAGAAAGATCTAGTATCTCTTTATATTTCGTATTTTGTTTGTATAAAATTTGAGTAGATGATTATAAGGATATAGTGGTTGTGAATGAACCCTTGGGAAATCAAAGGTATTTGTTTGGAATAGGATATGTGGGAGAATTTGATTGCTTAAAAAATGTTTTTGTTTTAATATGTTTCAAACTCAAACCTTTAGTGAAGAAAACTTATTATTTGTGACCTCTGTATGCGGGACGATTGGGTTGGTTCATGGGTCCCTGGGGTCGGGGTGTAACAAATTGCTTGGCGATTCTCGTCTTCCACATTCGAGAGGACATTCGAGGTGGTTATCTATATGAGGTAACCTTAGGAAAACCATGATGCTTCTTTAAGTCCTCATCTTCTCTCTTCTGAGGGTGTCATGGTTAAGGATTTCATTCATTGTTTCTTTCTATTTTATTCATTTCAATCAAAGCATGTTCATATAAGTTTCTTTTCCTAAATAGTATGTCTATAACTTGCTGTATTACGTAGAAAAGCATATTTCTATCCGTTTTCATATCCACTGCACACTGGACACACAAAAATGATTCTGTGATTTTTAAAACCTGATGGCCGCGACCCCTTGGTTGTCACGGCCGTGAGTTATTTTGACCCTAAGATTACAGTCGCTACTTATTTGCTTTTGGCCGTAACCTTTCTCTTCATTTTTTTGTCATAGCCACAACATTTTGTTGCTATGATCATGAACTTTTTGTGAGACAAGTAGCATGAAAACTGTGTTTAAAGCCTTCTGTTATCTACTTTTACTATTTTATGCATTTTGTCTTAAGACCCATGGTGCTGTTGGAGTAATGAATAGTAGATCTGACCTTGATGAAGTAGGCTGTGGTCTCTGTTCTGTGCGTCTTATCCTCTTGAGTCTTTTTGGACCTTACATGTTGCCTCCTTTGAACCTCAAAAATACCCTAGCCACAACTTTTGTTGTCACAGCTGTGACCTTTTGCATCTCCTCTTCTTGCGATTACCATATAGTTTGTCACGACGACCAATTTTGTGACATATTTTGTCACGGCCGCAACATTGTTTGCTACAATCGTGAGTTTTCTGTATGTCCAGTAGCTTAAAAACAGTGTTCGAATCCCTTCTATTCTTTTTATATAATCTATAAGTAGCATGATTAGAGACAAAAACTATATTACATGCCCCTTAGGCCTTTTCTTGTTTTATTTGATATTTCATCGCATGTTTTTCACTTTACTTTGCTCAAACAATTGGTACGGCATGTTTATAAATGGCAGCCAAGTTGCATGACCCCTTAGGATTGTAGTTAGGATTTTTCTTTGTTGTTTGTGTTTGTATGAACTCTCTTTAAACTTCTGTTCTGTATATATTATCTTTAAAATGTTAAAACAAGAGCCAACATTGACAAAAGTAGAGGGCAACCTTGCGGTTAGAAAAAAAAGGTGCCTAACACCTTTCCTTTTCGTATCTTAGCCCCCAAACCATTTTTTTCTCTGATTACGTTTAAAAAAGAACCCGTCGACTCCATTTTTCTTAATAACGTGCTCGGATATCTTGGATTTTCATGTTTTGAAAAGAAAATAGCATTTTTCTAAAAACTATAGATATCCGGCCCACCGTCCTCCAGAAAACGCTAGCATCCTCTACATGACAGTCAAAAGTCATAACTGGTAAATTCTTTGTAAAAAAATTTGCAAGGTTGTCTGCTAATACAATCTTAATCACAGTTACGTCACCTCTCTGTATTATAATATCTCAAAAAAATAATTAGTTAAATTAAATAAATAAAACAAATAAGTAAATAATAATAATGGTTATAAAAATGCTTACATTAGTTAGTGTTCGTTACAACTGTTATAATAATCATAATAAATAAAATTTACTAGTTTTACTGAAGTTAATATTTTTATTTACATAAAAGTTAACTAAATTTTTAATTATTATGAGTGTAATGAATTTTATAGAAAAATTAGAAGTTTAAATATTTTATGAACAAAAAAAATTAAGATTCAAACAAAAAGAAAGTTTAGCCTAGTCTTTGATATAATATAAAAACCTAAGTTTGATAAAATATTTTAAGCTAAAAATAATAAATTCTATACAATGAAACTAAATTTTAACAAATAAATTAACTATGAGGTTTTGTAAGTTTTAAGTAAAAAATAAAAAAATGTTATAAATTTTTAACTAAAGTTTAAGAAATAAATTAAATAATAAGATTTGTATAAGTTGAATAAGATTGTATTATGCAAATTTATATGTTAGATAGAATTTGTTAGTTTTATTTGAAAAAGGCATTTTAATAATAATAACAATTGCATGAATAAATTTTTGGTTACGACCGTTACATACATTAAATACGAGAACAATGATATTTAATTACTTAAGAATTTGGTACGGAAGTAATGATGTTTAATTATAAAAAAGTTAAAAACAATAATATATATATATATATATATATATATATACACACACACACACACACACACACATTCAATTAAGATAAATACAATTTAAGCGAGTTAAAAACACAAACGTGTGTAACCGAAGAAATTAAGTTACTAAACGGAGCCTCAAGCATTCTGTATGTATATAATCGTGGATTAGGGTTGCAGCAATGTGAGACCCTGGCCCGTATTAATTTTTATAACATTTCGACGTGTTGTTTATTGTTTTTACAATAGAATATTTATGTACGTTTTGTGCATGTTCGAACTTAGAAATGCATGTTGGGTTGGATACCGGGACCGTTGGGAGTTGTGGTGTGAGGCTTTAAAAAATAAAAAAATAAAAATAAAAAGATATTTTCGTGGCCTATAAATATCTAGCCTTAAATATTTTGGTGGAGATATTTTCCAAAACTTACAAGCTAAGTTTCTTTTTCTCAAACCAAAACTTCTGCATTCTCTTTTGATTTTCTTGGGGCCTGGGCTTTGTTTTTGGTGATCGGGCAGCGGATCTTTGCTCTCGGCATCGAGGGCTACGCATTCATCCAGACAGAATTCGTTTCGACAAAGTTCACTTTTCACGGAGTTTGAGGTTTCGAATTTTTAATTCAACGAGGTAGGATCCTAGACTATCTTGTCTTTAAAAGGTGCTACGTGCAATTATTTGTATTTTTACAGTTTAAAAATACATGAAAAGCTAGTTTATGTATCAAAAAGTTGGATTTTGGTTAAAAATCACTTTTGGTTGATTTTGGTTGGATGAAAAGGGATTTTGAGGCTTTCTTTTCGGTGTTTCCTTGTTATTTTGGGCTTGTGTGTATGCATAGGTTGAAAAAGGGGGTTTTGGCTAGTTTAATTTGGGGCTGAGAAGTTGTTTCCGTAGCTTGGGTTTGCTTTTCACCATTGTCAGTAGCCTGTTCTGAAATTTGAGAATTTTGATTTTTTTGTGTCGACACCTTTTTTTTGTGTCAACACTTTGCTGTTTGTGTCGACACTTTTCTGTTTGTGTCGATCTTTTTTCCTTCTGTGGTGTTGAGCACTCTGTGGCTGTTTACGTTGAAACTCTCTATTATTTTGTGTTGACACCTTTTTCTGTTTGTGTCGACACCTTTTGCTATTGGTGTCGACACCTTTTGCTATTGGTGTCGACCCTTTTTCTTCTGTTGGGTTAAGTATTTTGTTGCTGATTGTGTCGACACCTTCGTTGTTTATGTCAACACCTTTTGCTGTTTGTGTCGACACCTTCGCTGTTTGTGTCAACACCTCTGCTGTTTGTGTCGACACCTTTTCTATTTGTGTTGACACTTTTTTTGCTGGTGTCGACCATTTTCTTCCTTTGTGTGAGAAGAAGAGTTTTGAGATCGGGGTGAGTTCTATAAGCCCATGGTTTCCTAGAATGTGATATTTGTTCATGGTTTTCAAAAGGAGGCTTGAAAACAAGGAGATTTGTGAAAGTCTTAAAAACAAAAAAAACGTGTTTTGGAGGTTTGGAGCTAACCCTTAGGGTTGAGTCTCAGCTTTTTAAACGTTTTGATGGAAGCATTTTTTTTTATATGCTAGATGATCTCCGTGTTGATGGATACTGGATCTCTTTTATACATGTTGATGTATAACTGTTTTACGAATTTTTCGTAGTTGAGCTACGTGCTGATTTTTTTAAAATGATCCTATAGATGTGCTGTGACAGTGAGTGTGTGGATGTGGGCCTGCAGTGCTCCTCAGTGAAAGTCCAAAAATGTGCGCAGAGTAGGTCCCTACTTGCCTTCGAGTTAATCCCCGTAAACGAGGTGGTGGGTGCTTAGTGCCCTCGGGTATCGGGCCCATAAACTAAGTGGTCATTGTTGTGACTCCGTATAGAACTTGTCATTATCTAGCAGGGTTTAAGTGGTTCAGGACTAGGGTAATGGGCAGGAATCTATAGTTGTTGCCTTTGTCTTGAGTTAACAGAGTCAGTACATAGGATTCATTTTATCTGATTTTCCTCGGCTGTGTAACCCGAGTGGAGAATACTATTTTGTTACTGTTTTTTCTTAACTGTAAAACGTTATTTGCATTGTTGATATGCATAGTTTTAAGGAGAAAAATGTGGAATTTTATGAAATAAAATTGTTTTGAGGCTCGTGTTAGCCTGATGGAAAACTTGGGATTTTTAGAATGGAAAACCTTTTTGCCTCTTCTAGTCGAGTCTTTATGTTATATGATTGCATATCCTACTTTACAGCTTTATAGTATGTTTCTATTGGGTTTCGGCTCACAGTGTGAGATTTTGTTGTAAAACCCTTTTTAGGTGAACGTGGTCCTGTAGGTTGATCTTGAGGTGCCCAGAGGTAGCTGATGACAAAACTGATGTTTTATCTTTGTTAGGTAGTTTATACCTTATGTATATGTTTCATATTTTGATGTAATATGTTATAAAGCATATGTATTTCTTATGGCCGTGGGCCGATGTATGCATGATTTATTGCTTTCAAGATAACTATGGGTTGGTTGTTATTTTTTGTAGTTTTTTACTATGTTTTTCGTGGCTTGGTTCAACCATTTACAAAAAGGGTTTTCAAATGGTTTATGCTTCTTTCAAATTCTTGTGCTTCGAAGGGGATTTTAGAACTGTCTATGCTTCTTTTAAAAAGAAAAGATTTTCTTACCCAAATATGTATCTTGTTTTAATAAGGTTTGGCTTTTGGGGTCTTAATCGTAGTCCTTTGTGCTACTCTTTTGAATCAAATAAACCATCGGTAGTGCATTTTACAAAGGTTTTAGCCTCGTCTTGGCTTTATAGTTTTTCATCCATTGTGTTCGGTGGTTTTGGTGGTTGTTTGAGGGTTTTTCGCGTGACCCAAAATTGGGGTGTGACAACTTGGTATCAGAGTTCTGAATTCAAATACCTATGAGCCGTGGGAAGAGGGTGCATCACCTTATGAGGAATGATGTGTGTGTGCTTAGTTGCCTGTGTTTGGAACATAAGTATGATAGCTTGTTGTGTATGTTAGGGTTGGTATACTGAAAATCATATTTTTAGTATTTAATTTTATTTTAATAAAATTATTTTTCTATTTTATGA
>JAUMHN010446680.1:0-11001 GCA_032360265.1 Heliamphora ciliata
TTCCCCAGTTTGAAATAATTATTTATTTGTTTATTTGATTTTATTTATTTTAATTTTTAGTAAATTTTTTATTAGTTAATCAAATTATTATACTTTTTGATTTATTTTATCAAGACGAGTTGAAAAAATATTTTTTTTGATCAAAATATTAAAAAAATTAAGAAAAAATAAAAATAAGTTAAAATAAATCAATAGGTCAGATTTTTTATAACTTATTTTTGTTTTTAGTAGATTTTTTTATTTTTTAATTAAAATTTTTTAATTTTAAATTAATACAATTTAAAAAAATAAAAAAATCTAATAAAAAAATAAAAAAAAATTCAAAATAGACATAAATACTGAACATTTAGCCCAAACCGGGCCAATTTTCAATTCCTCCCTTCCGTTCCAAACCAATTAAAAATTGTAAATCAAAAATAAAAAAGCAAAAAAATTCACAAACTTCTCCCAGAATTCATTCATTCGCAGACTCGTTTGTTTACAGGACAACAAATTCAACACCATCAACAGAAAATGAAGAGGGGGAAGTGGGAAGCTACTTGTCTTCTGCTCAGACGCTCCTCTAGAAGCCCATTTGGCCAACGATTGGACTCTAATTCCCAGTATTCAAACCAATTTCCAGGTTCAGTTCTCATTTCATATATAATGATATGATATGTTATGATATGTATTCGATACGTTTCTATTACAACTTATGTGCAATTATCTTCTGATGATGAAGAAATGCGTCTTTATCTGTAATAGCGTTAGAGAGTTCAAAACACTAAATTCTCTGAGGTTTTTTTAGGGTACTGCTTCATTTTCTCGCTAGCTTTTGATCTTTTTGTCAATTGAATTCCTATTTCGTACCTATGAAAATGATTCATTTGAACTTTGAATTATATTTTATATGAACAAGCAGAGAACCGAGTGGTGCTTGAATGGATAAGTATAAACTGGCGGCAAAATCTCAAAATTCATAGACCCGGAATTTCTAAGTGCATATACTCGTGTATATTAAAGTGCTGATGATTTCAGGATTATTCTTAATTATCAGTGATCTATCATTGTTGAACCAGATTGACACAGACAACTATTTAGAACCACATATCGAACCATAGTTTCTTGAAAAGTAGTGGAACTGATTTCTCTGATCATGGGCTAATCATAATTTTTTTTTATCTTTTTTTTTTGGCTTAAAATCTTCAGGTTTCAGATATCCTTTTGGTAGAACTTCTGTACTACTCGAACCGTGCCATGCACATCCGAAGCAAAACCTTCGAACATGTGTCCATCCCTTAAGAGGATACATAGGTAGTGGTCTTATATCTCCAAATAAATTTGCTGGACATGCTCACAGAACCCCTTGTAGATTCTTTGGTTCAATGGCAACAGTAACGGGAAGGAACCCGATGTTTTCGACTATAAATGCTGATGACATCACCCAATTTAGGGAGATTTTAGGGGAGAAAAATGTAATTCAGGATGAAGAGAGGCTGTTTGCTGCAAATACCGATTGGATGCGGAAATACAAAGGCTCAAGCAAACTTCTACTTCAACCTAGGAGCACTGAGGAGGTTTACATCTTCCTTTCCTGGGAGTTTTTAGCTGATTGCTTGTTACTACCTGTTAATGGTTTAAGAGTTCTATTTCCATCAGCTTCCTCATACTTAAGCTTTGAACTTTGAACAAGGGAGGTTATGCCACATGTAAATCCTTCCGACTGTGTCACGAATTTATTGGTTTAGAATGGTTTGGAGGAATTAAACCTATAAATTCCGCTTCAAGTGAGTCGTTCTGACCGGTATGATAATCTGAAAGTAAAAAAGCACTTAGTGCTACACAGTTAGGTGGCCGGAGTAACACTCCATTGGTTATATCAGTGAATGGAGTTAGTGAGAGCAAGAACTCAAGAGAGACATAGTTTTGGCTACTAAAGCTTGCATATCTCTCTCAGATGTATGTTGTCCCTTTCATACCTTGTGTTAACCTGGTGTGTCGTACACTCGAAGTCAGAGAACATGAGCACAGGAGTCTGACTTCTATTTGCAAGCCCCAATTTCTAGAACACCCTTTCATCTTAGTGGACACGTGTGGGTGGGTAATGCGGTCATGTGTTGACCATGCATTGGCTATGGCCTCCTCCTGGCTATAATTAATGCGCGTCCAATCATGCCCTTACTTTGCTGATTGTCGAAGATGATATTGGTTGGGCCAGGTCAAAAAACTCATTATGTTTAGTTAAGACAGGCATCCCCAATTGAACCTGTTCGGTCCGAAGGGAACAATATATTGTTCAGTTTTACCCATATTTTACCCAATTTACCCAGTTCGACATGTGGCCGATCTATTGATTTTGCGACGCCTCAAAACCATTATATAGGATGCGACAATTAAAAGCAGCAGGAACCATCACTTGTATGGATGTCATGGATTTAGTCTAGTGGTTCCTGAATGACACAATTACATTTTCTTACAATCATTTGGGACTTTTTTTGGGTATACGGCTTTGTTGTCTTTTTTGATTCCAATTTCTCTGACTGCACTATTTATGAAGATGGATTTCCCTTCAAACTATAGTTTCTGCCGTAGAGCAACTTCTTTTTCTTCTTCATCATCATCATCATCTTCTTCTTCTTCTTCTTCTTCTTTTTTTGTTTCTCAATTTGATTGGGGTTACTGATCTGTCTTCCAAGATTGTCTGTTATTGCTGCTATTGTCGAATTGTATTCATTTTTGCAGGTTTCTCAGATTCTTAAATACTGTAATTCCAGATGTCTTGCTGTTGTTCCTCAAGGTGGAAATACAGGTCTTGTAGGGGGAAGTGTTCCTGTTTTCGATGAGGTAAGCTTCCGAACCAAATAATCTGCATTTTACCAATTCTGAAGCTAGTTTGTGAAAAGGAATAAACCGAACTTCGTTGTTGTTGTGCTTGGGAGAAGAGCAAAAAAAGGAACTCCTTATGTTGTTAGATAGAATTATGATAAGGTTAATTAGTATCAATTGGAAGCTTCGGAGGAAATCTTGGAAGTACACATGCAGGCATAGCAAGAAATTTTAATATCATGCTTTAATTCAATTTTCTTTTTACAGTTGGAACTGGCAGAAAAGAATTTCCTTTTCCATCCCAATAGTTGAAAATAGGCACTATGAGATGATTAACGTGCGTAACCTTAATGAACAAGTACTAAACTGTTTTTACATATGGTTTTATATTACTCCCTCTTTCCTACCGTGTTAGTTCCTTTTGAGATTTGTATCTTGTTTGGGCGACACATAATTAGTGCGCTTTAATACAAAAAATAAAGCATTGATTTCCAAAATTGTCCCTTTATTGCCACTCCTAAAAATATTCATTACTATCTAGTAGTAGTTTTGAAAGTGATAAAGTATTAATTTTTTGACTTTCCAAAGTGGACTATCGGGACGTCCCAAAGTGGAAAAAGATGGAGTGACAATTGTTGACAGAGGGAGTAGTAGACTCTATGGTATATTTCGAATAATTACAATAGAGTTGTGTAGGAAAGTTGAAAAAAATGCTGTCATTCTTCAATGCAACTATGTTGAGTTTTTCAAAAACCTAGGAATTGGTTTTGGATTATATGTGATATTTGATATTTTAATCTTTGATATTTTAATATTTCCCAGGTTTCTCTTCCTCTTACTCGGTCTGTCTTACTCTCTATACATGCACCCAATAAATATAATATACACACCATCCATGCGCACTGATTGAATCTAAGGCATTTTTTGTTTATCTACTCCCAGTGAGGATTGGCTTGGGCTTTGCATTTAAAGGTAAAAGAAGAAGAAATTGGGTTAGAAAAGAGCCTATCCAATGTTTTATTTGAGAAAAACTTTTTGTTAACATAACTAGTAAATATGCCATGCTATTCCTATTTTAACTCCTTTTCTTTTTTATTAAAAAACCCAATGTGTGATTCAAGGAGAGTGTAAAGATGCGCTACATATTGCTTGATTAAGAGTACCAGTATTTCCACTTTTTAGGCTGTCACCAACAATGTTTCATCCTTTCTTCTAGACAAACCTGCACAATAAAAAATTTTCCTAGGAAAATGGTAAAGGTGAAAGGTAAAATGACCGAAGAGTAACATATTAAAAATGAATCGTATTGCCTAAAAACCTATCAATGAGAGAGATGATGTCACGCCCCCAAAACTGGGGCAAGTGAACCAACCACAATAACCCGCCAAGGAAAGCCAATTTAAAGACAACTTTATTAAAATTTGGTTTTAGGGTAAAAAATCTCGTTAAAATGTCATTTAAATAAACGGTTTGAGAGAGGGGAGTTAAACCATATAAAGAAAGACTCCCAAGACTTGCATTCGAATATAAAACTCACCAAAAAGTGTTTTAAAAATAAAGGAAATACATCCATTTGTAGAATAGGCTTAAAACGAGAAAAGTAAAAAATGCTTTCCTCAGACAGACTGCTCGATTAGTCTAAAGACCGATCGATTGGTCTTACGCTGCTCGCAGCAATTTCACTCAGCAACTGAGAAACAGAGAGCACCACTTCACTGCTTGATAGACCTCTCGATTAGTCTATCGAGCGGTCTGGCTCTGGACCCTTTTACAAATCTTGTTTTGAAAATTTCAACTCCCAACTTAATATGCATCTCATGACCAAGCAATCTAAGGTATCAAATGATATAAAACCCATCTCAACTCATTAGATATAACATCAATAATAATACCGAATACCATATGGACACCATAACCATTAAACCCTTCCCAAAAGAATATGAAGTTCATATACAAAAGATAATTACATGGTTTTTTTTTCTTTCATAACTTTGCATCACCTCCTTCTAAAGCTCAAAATGGTATACAAGCTCATTACTCAATCGCACTACCAAAGGACTAATCAAAATACTAAAGATATAGATCTCTACATATCTACAAAACATGATAAACATGACATGTAATCTTTAGGTCTTCCCTTTATCTTCAGGACCTGAAAATCATTAAGTTAAACAATGTGAGCCGAAACTTATAGGATAGTGACTAAAAAAGATATGATGCATGATATGCGAGATGCGAGAATATGAAGGTCACAATGTTAAAGACACAAGTTTTCATTCTTAAACTCCCATTCATACACACTCAAAGGTTTCAAACTAGCAATCCCCATTATAACTTGATATGACATATTACCAAACAATCATAGAAGGCAATATCTCCAAGGGCCCCATATATTCCATATACATTCTTTCTTTTTACCTAAAACGTTTCCAGTTTCCAATTCTTTCTAATATGTAGGATATCAATAAGAACCATTCCTCATACCTTAATTCATTCCATATCATTTCCAACCGTTTTATCTCAATTGCGGTTTCATTTATTTCATCAATTAACTTGAACTGACACTGGGTGCAGTTTATAGAACCCCGCCCTAGTACCCAATCGACTACGCGAAGTCCTATGTATAATAGTTTATTCTATAACTCACCGCAACAACCGCCATTTACGGTTTCCCTTAGGAACGCCGATGGAAAGGAAACCCGAGCCACATTTACGGTGGTTAATTCCGATGGGAAGGGCACCCAACTTGCGCAAGTTTCTGGTCTTTCACCGTGGAGATAGTCAAGCCCAACTTATTCAACACAACCAACCGTCGGTACCCAATTCAATTCAACAATTTAATTTTCATCTATTTAACCATGAGTCCAACCACAAATGTTGGTTTCTCTCGTCAAACCCAACTCACAACATATATTATCATCATAATTAAGACTTGTATACCCAAATTTATATGATAAAACCAAGGTTTTAAATTAAATCCTTAAATATCATAAAATCAACTCAGAACTTATTTCCAATTTCATGATTCCATTACTTATATAGTAAATACAACATCAAATTGGTTCACATCCACAAAACTAACTCACATTTCACGCATTCAATGCTTTAAGACCACACAAATTAGGGTTTATGTTCAAAATTTTCCACATCTCTTAGTTAAACTACAAATTCAACCCTGATTCCATGATTCATCAAGTTACAAAGCTCAAATGACTCACTAAGAGTTCCAATTTCATCACAATATCAAATTATTATGAAATCACACCATTAACTCATGAATTAACTAGGTTTTCAATCCAAACTCTAAAAAATTTAGAATTTTATGAGCTAAACTACAAATCCAACACATATCAAAGCAAAACGTCTTAAATTTGTCAAAATCCTACTTCTTGGAGCCACAATCTTCAAAAACCATTGAACCCTAGAATTTCGGCCCTTGCGAATTTGAACTTTGATTGGTCCAATGCGAAGCTCGTGTTGTGTACTCCTCGAATCTTGGATGGCGGCGCCCAATTTTGTGTATAACTAGATCAATTTCTAGAGAGAAGGTAGACAAGAGCTCTTGAGCTCACCAACAATGGAGAGAAGGGAGGAGATAGAGATGTCTGGAAGCTTCTAGGAGAAGCCACACCCGCCAAGCTTTATATCAATTTCCCGACAGACTGCTCAATCGGTCTTAAGGACCGATCGAGCGGTCCCATCCTGAATGGGTTTTGTGACTTCTTTCTCTCGTGGGCCAAACGTCCAAACTAACCCAGAAGTATCTAACAAATGAAAATCATCATATCACGTTAGTCCATTGGAATTTACGTTTTCAAAATCATCCTCATAAATTTAATTATGCTAAAGCAATTAATTTAAAACGTCCTCAGTCTCCATAGATGAACTAATGATGTATGAGCATTTAAGAAACTTCGGCAGAGATAAAGAGAGAGCAGTATGCTGTATGAAACACATGCCAATCAGTGATAATCATTAATTATTAATGCTGTTAGCCCATTAGTGTTGCTGGTCCAGAAGGCTGGTTGGGGTGGATATGGTGTAGACTTGACTTCTAATTCTATTTGCATGAAGTGGTTTGCCCTTGGACTTCATGCTCGACAAGCTGTAAGTAATTGCCTCAACCCTGTAGTATTGATTTCTGGATTGTCGATTTCTGTGTGGATATGCACGCCTTTAACTTTACCCACCTTTTAGTTGTGCTTGCATCCTCTCTCTCTCTCTCTCTCTTTCTCCTTTTTTTTTTCCTACCTATTTCATTCCATATGGGACTACAATTAGGTTTTTGAATTGGTTGGACTAAGATGTATGAAATCAGCTATAAGTTGATCTGAGTTTGTCTCGGGCATGCACAGTGTGGCGCAGGCTGAGTTTGGGCCAGTTTCAACTCATAGCTCAAATTACTGTTTCTTGGACTCATAATAAAAAAATTTAGGTCAAAATTAAGAATTTGACATAGGTAGGACCTCATTGAAAAATCAACCTTTTTCTCACTTTAGCCAATCTATCGTGGGAACATGATATAAGTTAACATAAGAGATACAGATTGTATTCCTTGAAGTACAAGTACATTTAAACATATAGCAACTTTAGGTTCTGACGTGCTTGGCAGGGGATAGAGCTAATATAGGGTGTTGAACCTTAGATCACGTTCAAGTTGGTCAATACCTATCATGCCTTAGCACGCCCAAAAATGGGCTGATTTTGGAGTGGGCACAACAATTTCCCTATAATGGTTATATTTGGATATATATGAAAGTAAATATGTCCAGAATTACTTTTCTGTCTGAATTTTTTATTTTTTTTGAGATATTGCAAACTTATTTTTTCTTATGTTCCGAGTGTCTCTCCCTCTCTCTTTCTCTAATGTGTTGAAATAACTTTGCAGGTAATTATCCAGATGGGTTCCATGAATAACATCATTTCTTTTGACGAGGTAAAAGCTCACCATTAAATAGTTTATTTGATTCAAGCTTTTACCCATATAATTCATTAATCAAAACATTTTCCTCTAGGATTTGATATGTGGATACTGCTAGCTCATTTCCTCTTCCTTTTGCCACTGCATTGTGTCTTTAAGGGAGGGACAAGGCTTTTTTTTTTCCCTGTCACTTCTTAGCCTCCTAACAGTTATTGTCATCCTTAAGCTTTTCTAACTCAGCATTTCTTATCTTTGTTTTGATGAGTTAGGGTGACATTTTAGATTTTGTGAAATGTTCTTGGGTGCCAACACATATGACTAATTTTTTGTGAAGTAAGTCACTTATGCTGATTTTTAGGTAAGCGGTATTCTGGTATGTGAAGCAGGATGCATATTGGAGAACCTGGTTTCTTTCCTGGATAACCAAGGGTAACTATGTATTAACCATTTGCCTTTTTTATTTTTGTAGTCTGGCATATAAGATCTAGAACTTGTTTCTATTGATTTGCTATGTTGATAAGCTTATAAGTTCTACAAGTTTATAAACAACAGGATCACATTTTATTTAAAAAATACAACTATTATTAAAGGTTTAAGTCCTGTTTGGCTGTGTTTTCCACACCCCTTCTTCCTTTTTTGAGGAAGGAAGCTTTAATTCCATTTCTTTTGTCTTTCTATTTTTTAGGGATGTTTGATGCTTAGTGTGACTGTCAATCGTGTGCTTTCTTTTTTTTTTCCATGTTAGATGCACTTTTTAAATTCAACATATTTATGCAAACAACTGATAGGAGAAGATAAGGACCTTAGAACCACGAAAGTTGTTAAGGGAAATGCTTGCCATTTAAATTCACCATTTTGAGGCAAGTATGGAGCACGTGCACAAGTGCGCGCACACACACACACAAATGTTAAATTTATTTCATGCATAAAATACATGATTATTGTCGTTGTAATTTTGTTTACTTGAAGTGCGTAAGTGCTTGCGTTTATAGGTTTAATCACCGATGCTTGTACATGTGAAGCGAAGTCTCACATTGTCTGAGTATAAAAGTAATATGCAGTATATAAGTATGAGGATACCCTCACCTCAATAAGTAGCTTTTGTGGTTGAGTTCTACCTAAGACTGTGTAACATGGTATTAAAGTTGGAATACTGGAGATGGGTAGGGTGTGACACCCCATTTCCCGGGCATGTCGGGACATACGTAACTATAAATATAAGACATATTCTAGCCGAATGTTCATAAATATTTAAGGTAACTTTTACATCATTAACGGTTCAGAGATTGTTCAAAATACTTAATAAGTACAGTCATCCAGAAAGCTTAACAAAAGTTACATTATGTCCGTGGAAAACTGAACAAAAGATCAAAAGTAAATAGTCTACGTCTTCAAACTGCGTCGTTGGGATTATCCTGCTCTTGCCACACTTCCCCTTCTTCAAAGTCTCCACTCCCCCTTCTTCAAAGTCTCCTTCCTAAACAAACGTGCCTTCCTCGAACTGTTCTTCTTCTTCACCTGTGGCATAAATGCCATGAGCCGGAGTCCAGAAGCAAATTTCCTAAACCGTCTAACAAACTCACGGTAAGATATTCTGCAATACATGTCGTATAACACCCAATACAAAGTTAAGGGAACAGAAATATAGGCAAACTATCATTTTCAATAGGATGAGCACATATAAGAACAGGAGTGTGAGTGCGTGATGCAGATAAATGAAATGCAAATGCCCAACCCCAAGTACTTTCAGAACAGTATCATGAATTCCACGCCGGGAATTACAGAGTAGACTTGATGGTGTTACTCACTTAACCTATCCTAGCCTCGTTGCGAAAGGTAAACGCTTGCCTTGGCTACATGCTTCAGCCGTTTTACTCAATGGCAACGGCGTGGGGGGGGGGGTAACCCAAATTTATCAGCCACCCTTATCCGGACCGGCCGATCCCATATTAAGTACTAGGATGCTCATTAAGCGTCAACCCAAAGTCTAATTAAAGCTAGTGACGATCCCATGGTGCCTAAATCCTCATTTTACAATAAAAACCTCCAATTTAATATCATATCTAGCAATCAGGGACGCCTTAGATCCACAATCACTGAATAATTGATTTTCATGTTACCCAACCCAATCGAAAGATACGAAGGGGACTCCAATAACCTAAGATGAAATGGAAAAATGCCCATGACGTGCAATATGCCTTTCGTGTACAATTAATCGTTGCATGGTATATATACATGACGTGGCACATGGTACAATTTGATAAAGTATTAAGTACAAGCATATGATGTATGACCACAATTTAGCAACATAGACTCGAACCATTGGCATGATTTCATCTCATCAAAAGTATCATTTTCATACACTAGTTACTTACAAAGTTCATATAAAGTTCACACACTCAAGTCTCATAAGCAACACACCATTCAAACACTTAGCCAATTTTAGGTACAAGTTTTAATTGCTAGTTTTAAGGTTGCGACATTGATTCGAAGCACTTAGACATTGATTTAGATTCTGAAATTTTAACACCAATTAGATAAAAATATTTCCTACAATTTTCATGTTTATCACTAATGCTAGATCCTAAGGCACGGGGGTCATTTATTTTATTTAAGTAAAAACGGTTCAGCAATTTACAGAGAAATACATAGTAATTGAGCTTCTGTTGGTCACTGTTTTGGGATATCAATTCAAGGGCTATGACTCTGAATTTTGGTTGGGTTTTAATTTAAGGTGTCCCCTAAAAGTTTCATGTTTTGAGTTAAGGCTAGTTACTTGGAAAAAGTTTGAGATTTTGGCCAAATTATAAAATGGGTTCAGTCAGCCTAAAAAGGGTCTGCAGACTGTGTTTTTAACAGAGAATGCTCAAAACCTTTGGGGTATCACCCGAGGGTATTTTGGGCTGATTTTTGCTCAGTAATTAATTTAATATGTTAGTTACAAAGTTCATGTTTACCACTTTTGGATTTGGTTTATAAAAAGTTAGGTTTTAAGTCTCACAAAAATGTGTGACAGAGAGGTCTGTCAGTCACTGAACTTTAACAGTGACTTTGGGAAGGCTTTTGACCCATCAAGGCTTCGTATTTTTGGCTCATTTTTGGTGAACAGAAGGATAAATGTGTCCTCTACAAGTTTTGTGTTTTGACCTAAGCTCGGTTCTCATTCTAACTTAAGGTTTTTAGGTCTGCAACTTATAATGGTTAAGATCTGACACTCTTTGGCAAAAATGAGATATCTGGAGTTCTACCCAACGAAATCACTTCAAACCAATTTT
>JAUMHN010446691.1:0-32261 GCA_032360265.1 Heliamphora ciliata
TAACTCATAATTACTCCCCAGGTCCTTGCTGTAGCCCTATATATATGCGAGTAGGCTGAACTAGTTTTGATTTGATTTTTCTTATCATTATTGAGATATTATTTTTTATTTTTCAAGACTTAAATATATAGAGGTTCTGCTGGTACAAGTTCTCGGAGGATCGTAGCTTACACTACGTTCGAGGATCGCGTAAGGGAATATAGTAGAAGATCTAACTGGAGTTTCAACTCAGAATCAAGTCGTAGTTGAAGATTAGATCGACAAAAGGTATTCATATAAATTAACTTTGGTTGCACGGGTTTATTTTTGATCGTTCGATGTCAAAATTTTTATCTGGAACCCGTTTTGACGTTTGCCTGTCCAGTTAATTTTTTACCGAAAATTATTTTACAAAAACAATGATCTTGGCAGTATAACCTCCAACAGGCATGGGGTTCGCTCGAGCTGTGCTTGGGCACTTGAGCGGTGGGGTCTTGGCGCGAAAATCTATAAAGTCTATAAAATATCTTTTTCAAGCATATCTTGTCACTCTCTTTGTTTCTCTACCTTCTCTCTAGCTTTTGGGAAGGCCCGGGCTTAGTTTTTCGCGGTCGGATAGCGGATCCTTGCTATCGGCGACGTGGGTTTCGTATCCATCCGGACGGATTATTGTTCTGACGCAATTCAATTTTGACACGTCGAGCATTTAGCTGTCCGAGGTAGGATCTTAGATTTTACTGTTGTATGAGGGTGATATATGTAATTACATGTGTCTTCACCGGGTAGAAAATATATTACATGTGATTTTTCATGTTTAAACCTTGATTTTTGGGTAAAAGTGGATTTTACGCCTTTTCTCAGTTTTATATATGATCTGGATGTATTGATATCCATGTTTTTTAAAAAGGGGGTTTGAAAACGATGTGTTTCTGTGAAAAACATGCTTTTGGAGGTTTGGAGCTAACCATTGGGGTTGAGTCTCAGTTTTGTGAAACTTTGTTGTTACATGCCTATGGATCTCCATGTGGATGGATTGGATCACTTTTATGCTTGCGATATAAAACTGCTTTGTGAGTTTTTAAATATTTTCCATAGATGTTCCGGGACAATAGGTGTGTTGAGTTGAGCTTCCATTGCTCCTCGGTGTAAGTCCAAAAACATGCGCAGAGTAGGTCCGTACGTGCCTTCGGGTTAATCCCCGTAAACAAGGTTGGTTGGGTGCTTAATACCCTCGGACTGTGGTCCCGTAAGCTAAGTGGTTGGGTGCTTAGTACCCTCAGGCTGTGGTCCCGTTAGCTAAGTGGTTACATTATCGTGACTTTGTATAGAATTTGTCATTATCTAGTGGGCCTCAAGTGGTGGCTAGGGTAATGGGCAGGAGTCTATAGTTGTTACCTGTGTTTGTGTGGCAGAGTTAGTACATAGGACTTTATTTTATTATATTCTCCTCGGCTGTGTGACCCGAGTGGAGCAAACTGTTTATCGTTTTATTTTTCTCGGTTGTGTGTTCCGAGTGGGAAAAAATGTTGCGTTCCCGATTGTGTGACCCGAGCAAGAAATTTGGTTTTATTTATGGTTTTTCATATAACTGTGGCAAGATATCTATCAGGATGATATGCATAGTTTTGATGATGGAAAACTTATTGTTTTTGAGAGAAAAACCCTTTTGGCTCTTGTGGGCGAGCTTGTGTGTGTGTGTAATTGCATAGCCTGCTTTATAGCTTTACTGTCTACTTTCTATTGGGTTTCGGCTCACGGTGTGGGATTTTACTGTAAAAATATTTTTAGGTGACCGCGTGGAGTTGACCTAGAGGCTTGTGGTGATGGAGAGCTTGTTGTAGTTTTCCTGTTTTGAACATGTACTTATACATGTGATGCCTGTTTCTAAAGGCAGGTTTTGTATGCCTTGAGGCGATATATTTATTCATGTATGAGATTGCATGTTTAATATTCATGAGAGTTGAATTGTGGGGATTTTCATCCAAATGTTGCAATATTTTGAGTTGATGGTTTTCCAGCTACAACTCTTATTTTCCTAAAATGTTGTTTTGGTGGGTGTTCGCGTTACCTTGGTGTTTGGGGCGTGACAATTTGATATCAGAGCTCTGGTTCGAATACCTAAGTGCCATGAAAAAGAGGGTACATCACCTTGTGAGGATGTATGTGTGCTTGGTTGCATGTGTTCAAGAGTTTTCTTACATAAGTATGATAGCCTGTTTAGCTTCTGATGTATACATGAGTATGGAGGTTGGACCTTAGGATTGATTAGTCTTGCCTTTGGGCATTTGAATTAAAAAACTTGGGAGCCATGTTAGAGATGCATTTCGCGGACGTGATTTCTAGCAAGGAATCTAAGTAGGTTATCCAAATGAACGAGTCTTTCTTGTTGGTTCTCCTTGGTTTGTGAGATGTGATAACATGATATAAGTAGCAATGTGTTAGCATGCTAATATGTGATATGTCTTTTACATTAACAATAACATGTTGTTTAGATGCTTATCCTGTTATATTACTTTCGTTTTGCGTTATGTCCACGCGGGGAGGACGGGGACAAGGTCAAGGTCGAGGCCGTGGCCGTAGTTCTGGCTGAATGGACGTTCTAGTCCCAGATGTTGGGGATGCTAATGCACCCCATAGACCTGTTGATGGGGGAGATCTGTTGCGTGAGATGGTCGGCTCCATCTAGCAATTGGCTGAGGCCACAAGGGGAAGGGAGAGTGTATCTGAGTTGAGGGCGACGGTTGCGATGCACGAGTTTCGCCATCTGGACCCTCCTACCTTTTCTGGGGATTCCAGCCCCACGGTGGCCACTGAGTGGCTGGAGCTGGTTACCAGAATCTTGGACACGCTTCAGTTAGATGAGGATGATCTGAGGGTTACCTTTGCTGTCTTTCAGTTGAGGGGGAGTGCTCATATGTGGTGGAAGTTTTCCAAGACCACAGTTGGGGGAACATGGGAGGCATTTATGAAGGTATTTCTGAAGAAATACTTTCCTGCAACATTGAGGGATCGCTACAGAGAGGACTTCTTTTCTTTGACACAGGGGACAATGACAGTGATTGAGTATGAGGCAGAGTTTACTAGCCTATCCCGGTTTGCACAGGAGATTGTGCCTACTGACGAGTTTCGTGCGAAGCGGTTCGAGAGGGGTTTGAGGCCCACTATCCGATACAGAGTGGCTGCATTCAGGATGCAGGTCTTTATAGAGTTGGTGGAGACCACCATGAAGGTGGAGGACACTCTGAACGAGACGCGCTGAGACAGGGACATTAGATGTCAGCAAGATGGGGGACGTGCACAGTCCCAGGGACGCATGGACAAATGATGATGGACATCTGGTCCGAGTTCTCATCCGGTGGGGTCGTATCCGCCACAGTCTTCTATGTCTATACCCCCCATAGCTTCAACGGGATAATCAGAGCAGAGAGCGCCTGCTTGTTTTAGATGCCAATGGTCAGGGCACCATGCAGCAGAATACCAGAGTCCAACACTTGTTCAATCATAGTCGTAGGCGCAGGGGAGGGGGCCAGTGGTATGTTTTGAGTGTGGCCAGTCGGGGCACATCCGTAAGGATTGCCCTAGAGGAGGGAGTATGCAGAGTACAACTGAAGTGCCAGTTACTCCATCTGCCCAAGGACGCCAGCTATCTAGATTTGCAGAAGGGGGTGCTTCAGTACAGTCGGCCAGACAGTCTACAGCTCAGGGCTACAGTGGACAGGCCAGAGCTTATGTCCTTGCAGACCCCAGTTCATCCAGAGCACCGATCATGCCCGTTGCTACTGCTACCACCTCTATGATCAGAGGTACTCTTCTAGTCTTTAGATCATGGGCTAGTGTTCTTATCGACACTGGAGCATCGCATTCGTTTATATCATCTGCTTTGGGGTTAGAAATGGACTGGTTGGGTAGTACTTTGAGTGTGGAGACCCCAGTCAGTGAGAGCATGACGTTGAGTCTTATCTGTAGGCCCTGCGTGTTAGAGGTCGCTGGTCATTGTTTAGAGTTCGGTTTTATTATTCTAGACATGACTACGTTTGATGTCATCCTAGGGATGGATTGGCTGACCACCTATCGTGCCTTTATCGATTGCGATTGATAGAGGGTAACGATTTGTACACCGACGGGAGATTGCTTTTGTTTTGTAGGTGACCGGGATGAGGGTTTGATGTTTATGCCGAGTGCTATGCGAAACCAGGGTAACCTGGGTTTCCTCTTTTTAGCCCTCATGATGGATGAGGAGGTTAGGGTCCGAGGGAAGTTACCTCCGGTGGTTTGCTACTATCCAGATATCTTTTCTGACGATCTGTTCGAGTTGTCGCCGAGCCGGGAGGTAGAGTTCTCTATTGATCTAGTTTCCAGAGTTGCTCCCATATCTATACCATCCTATCATTTTGCACCTGCTGAGTTACGTGAACTCAAGGTACAGCTTCAGGAGTTGCTACACAGAGGGTTTATATGCCCGAGTTCTTCACCGTGGGGAGCTCCTGCTCTTTTTGCTAAAAAGAAGGATGGATCTTTGCGTTTATGTATCGACTACCGATAGCTGAATCAGGTGACAATAAAGAACAAATATCCTATGCCGAGGATAGATGATTTGTTTGATCAGTTGAAGGGGTCGAGTTACTTCTCGAAGATTGACTTGAGATCAAGATACCACCAGTTGAGGATTAGGGATGAGGACATAGCAAAGACCGCCTTTCAGACTCGCTATGGTCACTATGAGTTTCTGGTCATGTCGTTCAGTCTGACGAACGCTCTTGCTACGTTTATGGGTTTGACGAACCGGATCTTCCATCCTTATCTGGACAGTTTTGTGGTGGTGTTTGTCGATGATATTCTCATCTACTCACCCACTAGGGAGGCACACGAGGATCACCTGCGAATCGCGCTACAGACCTTGAGAGAACATCGCTTGTATGCGAAGTTCGAGAAGCGTGAGTTTTGGATGTCTGAGGTAAGATTTCTGGGACACGTAGTGTGGACGGACGGAGTAGCGGTGGATTCGTCGAAGACTGATGCTGTGACGAGTTGGGAGCGATCGAAGAGTGTCTTTGAGATTTGTAGTTTTTTGGGTTTGGCAGGCTACTACCGACGGTTTGTGAAGGATTTTGCGAGGATTGCTGCACCGATGACGCGTCTGGTGTGCAAGGGAATTGTGTTTGTTTGGAGTGAGTCCCGTGAGTCGGTATTCCAGGAGCTGAAGATGAGGTTGACTAGCACACCAGTGTTGATCATTCTAGAGAGAGGCTTGGGGTATACAGTATACTGTGATGCATCACATGACGGTCTGGAATGTGTTCTGATGCAGGGGGTAAGGTTGTAGCCTATGGTTCTCGGCAGTTGAAGACGCACGAGAAGAACTACTTGACACACGACCAAGAGTTGGCTGCCGTGGTCTTTGCCTTGAAGACATGGCGTCACTATCTTTATGGTGAGCACTTCGAGATTTTCTCCGATCACAAGAGTTTGAAATACTTGTTTTCGTAGAAGGACCTGAACTTGCGCCAACGACGATGGATGGAGTTATTGGAGAATTATGATTTTGACTTGCAGTACCGTCCAGGGAAGGCTAATGTTGTGGCAGACGCGCTCAGTTGGAGATCTCACGGGTCGTTAGCTTCTGTGGCTATACGTGAGTGGGATATACTTGGAGAGGTTGGAGAGTTTGATCTGTGTCTCGGGGAGACAGTGACGGGTGCCACCCTACTTTCAGTAGTTACTCGACCAGCGTGGATAGCACGTGTGCTAGAGGTCCAACAGACGGACCAGGAGACTCAGATGATATGAGATCGTATTGGTAGTGGAGAGGATACAGCGGGCTGGATTGTGGGTTCAGATCACAGTTTGAGGTTGGCTGTGAGGTTGTTTATGCTAGAGTCATGCCGAGCTGATCTACTACGTGAGTGACATCATTCTCGCCTTGCAGTGCATCCTGGTGGCACGAAGATGCACCATGACTTACGTCGTCACTTCTGTTTGACGGGAATGAAGAAAGACGTGATCCAGTTTGTTTCTCGATGCCTTACCTGTCATAAGGTGAAGGTGGAACACCAAAGGCCGGCAGGCTTGTTACAGCCATTACTGATATTTGAGTAGAAGCGGGAGAATATCACGATGGACTTTGTGTTAGGACTTCCTCGATCACCCAAGGGACACGATGCCGTGTGGGTTGTGGTTGATAGGTTGATGAAGTCTGCACACTTTCTCCCCATCTGAGTGAAGGATTCGGTGGAACGACTGAGTAGCTTGTATGTCAAAGAGATAGGCCATTTGCATGGAGTGCCAATGTCTATTGTTTCGGATCGAGACCCGCGTTTCACATCGCGGTTTTGGCAGAGTCTTCAGGAGGCTTTAGGAACGACCTTGATGTTTAGTACTGTCTTTCACCCCTAGACGGATGGCCAGTCTGAGAGGACTATACAGATTCTGGAGGATATGCTAAGGGCTTGTGTCCTTGATTTTAGAGGTTCTTGGGAGGATCACCTACCTTTGGTAGAGTTTGCATACAACAATAGTTATCACTCCAGTATTGGGATGGCACCGTATGAGGTTTTGTATGGTAGACCGTGTAGGTCACCAGCGTGTTGAACATATGTGGGAGAGACAACAGTCTTGGGACCTGACATGGTACGGGAGACGACGGAGAAAGTTGCTGTGATTTGCCAATGCCTTATGACAACGCCAAGCCATCGGAAGAGTTAAGAAGATTAGAGGAGACAATCATTGGAGTTTGCAGTGGGGGATCATGTATTTTTGAAAGTCTCATCACGTAGAGGTTTGATGAGGTTCGGTCGTAGTAGGAAACTATCACCATGTTTTATTGAACCTTTTGAGATCCTTGACAGAGTTGGAGAGGTCGCATATAGTTTGGCTTTGCCACCTCAGTTAGCATCTGTGCATAATGTGTTCCACGTTTCTATGCTTCGGAGGTACGAGCCTGATCCTTCACATGTGTTAGATTGGGCTGAGCTGCGGGTTGATGAGGATGCCACTTATGAGGAGCGTCCAGTGAGGATTCTTGATACAAAGGAGCAGGTGTTACGGGGCAGAACAATTACTTATGTGAAGGTCTTATGGTTTCATCACGGGGTTGAGGAAGCAATATGGGAGCTTGAATCTGAAATGCGGGCTAGATACCTAGACCTGTTTACCTCATGACCTTGTAGCGAATTTCGGGGGCAAAATTCCTTATGGGGGGAGAGTTGTAAGATCCGGACCCATTTCTTTTTGAGATATTTATACATGTTGACGTGTTTCTTTCGTATACGTATCTTTTGGTGTATGGTTTATGTTTCAAGTCGTAGACCAGCATGTTTGGTATAGGTGTTATACGTGTCTTGCATGCGGGGTTTGGCTTGGTTCTTTTCACGATTTCTCTCCAAGCGACGACCAATTGAGCGGTGGGGATCGCGCTCGAGCGGGCAGGTGGCAGAGTGTTGGTTCGTGAGGTGACCGCCTGAGCGGTGGTGTGGCAGAGCTTATGTCGGCAAGGGGTCCGCTCGGGCCGTGCTTGGGCGCTCGAGCAGTGGGGTCCTAGAGCGAAAATCTATAAAGTCTACAAAATATCTTTTTGAGTCTCAAAATATCTTTTTCAAGCATATCTTCTCTCTCTCTCTCTTTGTTTCTCTACCTTCTCTCTAGCTTTCAGGAGGGCCCGTGCTTAGTTTTTTGCGGTCAGATAGCAGATCCTTGCTGTCGGCGACGTGGGCATCATATCCATCTGGACGGATTCTCGTTCTGATGCAGTTCAGTTTTGAGACGTCGAGCTTTTAGCTTTCCGAGGTAGGATCCTAGACTTTACTGCTGTATGAGGGTTATATATGTAATTACATGTGTCTTCACCGAGTAAAAAATACATTACATGTGATTTTTCATGTTTAAACCTTGATTTTTGGGTGAAAGTGGGTTTTACGCCTTTTTCGGTATTATACATGATCTGGATGTGTTGATACCCATGGTTTTCAAAAAGGGGGCTTGAAAACGAGGTGTTTTTATGAAAAATATGCTTTTGGAGGTTTGGAGCTAACCCTTGGGGTTGAGTCTCAGTTTTGTGAAACTATATTGTTACATGCCTATGGATCTCCATGTGGATGGATTGGATCACTTTTATGCTTTCGATGTAAAACTGCTTTGTGGGTTTTTAAATGTTTTCCATATATGTACTGGGACAATGGGTGTGTTGAGTTGGGCTTCCATTGCTTCTCGGTGTAAGTCCGAAAACGTGCGCAGAGTATGTCCCTACGTGCCTTCGGGTTAATCCCTGTAAACGAGGTTGGTTGGGTGCTTAATACCCACGGGCTATGGTCCCGTAAAAGTTTAAGTGTCAAATTAAAATTCATAACAGTGTTTTGGGGTACCTAAACAAGGAATTAAGATTTGATTTTTGGTCACCAATTAGATAAAAATATTTTTTACAACTTTCATATTTAACACTAAGATCAGATCCTAGGGAAAATGGGTCATTTATATCAATTAAGAGAAAACCATTAAGCACTTTACAGAGAAAAGTATATAATTTAGGTATCTGTTGGCCTTAGTTTTGGGGCATCAACTCAAGGGCTATGCGTATGATTTTTGACTATGTCCTAGTTTAAGGTGTCCCCTATATGTTTCATATTTTGTGCTAAGGCTAGTTGTTTGGAATAAGTTAATGATTTTGGCCTTTTTATAAAATGGGTTCAGTCAGCATTAAAAGGTTCAGCAGAGCCTATTTTCAGTAGAGAATGTACAAGACCTTTAGGGGAACATCCGAGAGTATCTAGGTCTGATTTTTGGCTAATACATAGTTTAATATTCTAAATACATTTTTCATGAATATCACTTTTGGATTTGGCCTTAAAAAACATAGGTTTTTGGTACTACAAGAACATGCGACAAAGAGCTCTGCTAGTCATAGATTCACAATAGTACGTTTGGGGAAGGTTTTTCCCTATTTAGACTTCATATTTTAGGCTCATTTTTGGTGGATGGCAAGATAAATATGTTATCTACAAGTTTTATGTTTTGACCTAAGCTCGGTTCTCACTCTGACCGAGTATTTTTATGTCTACAATACAGAGTGGTCACAATCTGACACTCTTTAGTAAAAATAGTGTATCTCGAGTTCTACCTAATAAAATCACTTCAAACCAATTTTGTATGAAAGATAACTTCAAAATATATATCTAGACATAAAAATCACACTTAGATCATTTTTCTACAATTAGTTATGATAGTTCAAAGTTCATGGCAGAAAGTTGGAACACCTAGAAAATCAGGCCATTTAGGGTTTTGGTGTCTTAGCTCGAGATATGTTTAGATTTAGTTCATTTTCTTTGCATACATGTAATATGTACTTATATATATCAATGTTTCAGAATCTATACAAGCCATTAAACTAAAAAATAAATACATGCAAACATATCCAACTATAGAGTACACATGAACAACTCCTATTCATTCTTCACAACGCATTTTTATCCATTTTTTGGTTCTTATTCTTGTTTGTGTTTTAAGAGATGAGTTGAGAGGAGTTTTAGGTTGGTATTGGATAGAAAATTTAGAGGTTTTACTTACATGTTTAAGGACCTAAGGTAAGGAGAATGGCCAATGGACTTGGCTTTAGTGCTCCTCTTTGCTCTTCCTTTCTCCTCCTTGGTTCCTCATTCTTTTCTTCCTTCTTCCTCATCCTTTCTTCTTCTTCTTTTTCTCCCATGACTTGATGAACACTTAAGAGAATATAAATCTAGCTCTTCTCTCTCTATATTGTCGAAATACATGATGGAGAATGGGGTGTGTTTGGCCTTTGTTTTATAGAAGAGCTTGTAGTGGACTTAATGATGCTAGGTAGCTTTAATTTAAATTTCTTGAATTTTAATTGGTTGCATGCAAGGTGGTGGACTATTTAAGAAATTTAATATTAGAAATTTTCAGAACATCAGGTGGGATTTCGGTCAAGGGGCTGTTTGGTTGGTTTTTGTGCTTAAATTTTTCTTTAAGTGCTTATTTAGTGGTATTTTAGCACTACATTGTTCTAGAAAGTATTTTTAAATTGATTTGATGTTTTTTTTTTGGTCTTCTAGCTTACTAAAATAAATTATTTTAGTGTTATTATTATTATTATTATAGTTTATAAAAATGTTAACAACAATCAATTGTTTAAATGTAGGCAATTAACCAACTTTGACTTGATGTGACTTTTTGATTTATTTAAGTGTGTAAGAACTTTAATAATGATTTGTTTGTCTTTTTTGGTGTATAATATTATATTAGTATGTATATTACTTGTCTAAAAAGTCTTGGGTCATAATAATGTTTGATTTGTACAATTTTTTCTCATTTTTGAGTTTAAAAAGGAAAAAAGTGACTTTTTTGTGCACACATCTCAATGTGGCTTGCCATGCAAGGGCATTTTTGTCATTTTTATTGTTATTTTGTCTTTTATTACTTAGTTGTATTTAAATATCTGATTTAGGATGTCCATGTGTCAAATTTTAAATTTTTAAGACTTTTTGCTATACTAGGGGTAAAATGGTTATTTTAAAATGCCCATTTCTATTATTTACTTAATTTAGGATGTTAGGAGTCTTCTCTGAGTATTAGAATTTTATCTCTGAGCATTGGATCTCTTTAATATTTTTGGATCGAATTAGGATTTTCGGTCCGAGTTAGAGTTTTTGATCCTCTAGTGACCTAAGATCTTATTAGCTTACCATCGCTAATACTTGCGTTTGGGAAGGATCGTTACATGGGTTGTTATAAACTGGATTGTTATAACTAGGGTCCGAATCGAGTCGTTACAAACAACCCCCTTTAAGCAAATTTTGTCCCCGAAATTTCATCCCGTACTTCATCGTGTGAAAGGTTGGGGATGATTTACTTGCATCATTTCTCTTCGAACTTGGGCCCTTATTTACTTGAGTTGTTCTTTATTGAGGGTGTGGATAGGGTCAGGCTTATACGCTCAGTACCATGAGTAATGGTTGCTTTGTCTTGCTAGAACTTTAAACCGACTACTACAACAACTTTCAAATGTAACATTGCATACCTATGTAGTGGGGTTGTTGACTAGCGACGCGTTAGCCTAAGGCCTTATCTTACAAGCGTCCACTTCCTCGTAATGATATAACAAATCTAATCTATCATACATTCCCGAGTTGCGAATACGAACGTACCTCTGATCATCGATAAGAGGCCTGGCAGCTTGGATATGTTGTTGGTGCCCTTTCGGTCGAGGTTGCGGTTGTTTCCATTGCTGCGGTTGATTTCCCCAGTTCCATTGTCTTAGCTGTGGACATCGTGACTTTTTGTGCCCAAGCTGACCACATTCATAGCAGAGCCTTACATTTGTAGGTTGACGACCCCTTGCTTACCTTGGTCTGTCTGCCGGGTGGTACGACTTTTTGGGAACAATTTTCCTATTGTTCCTTAATGGTCCTCTTGGACTAGTACTCTCCTTTTTCTGATTCCAAATCCTTTTAGAATCAACTAAGTCTGTTTTCGCTAATAGGGCTATTTGTACTACTTGAATATAAGTCTGACTCTGTAAGCAGATAACTCTAGTTTGGATAGAAGGTTCTAGGCCCCACTTGATCTTTCGTGCCCTTGATTCTTTGTCAAGTATGATGGTCGCGGTAAATCGGCTTAACTCTTTGAAGCGGTTAATATATACTGGGTTACTGACATAAATATTTGTTTTAGCGCCAAAAACTCTTTGACTTGTCCCTGTCGGAAGGGAGCTGGGAAGTACTTTTTCAAAAATAATTCTTCAAACTGATTCCAGGTAAGAGCTGTTACATTTTGGGTGTTGTCAATCATAAACCACCAGTAGTCGGCTTCTCCTTCCAGTAGGTGTGCTACTAGAGCTACTCGATCGGCATCAGTCTGTACTCCCATGGAGTTAAATAATTTCTTGACAGCTCTTATCCATTCTTCAGCTGCTCTCGGTTCAGCTCCTCCCTTAAACATAGGGGCTCGTTGTTTTCTGAGTTCTGATAAGAACCATGCCCTATCTTGGATGTGAGGACGGTTAATACTGGTGGAAAGCTCACGCAAGACCTGGGTTAACCTTAGCGCTTCTTCTTTTATAGGTCCATGTGCTGGCTGTTGATGGTTAGGTCGTCTACCCGCCATCTGAATAAAGAGAAAAGGTGTTGAGGCTAGTGGGTCTTCTTTTTAAAGTCTTAATTGTTTTTAGGTTTTGGGATCTCATGGAGTTAATTTAAAGATTTATTCATTTTTATTTTATAACATTTGAGTTCGAGTACATAACCTAGTTAAGAATACAAGTTTTTTTTAGAACGATTACAAAGGGCGAGGCACATACCACATAGGGGCCCAACCAGAATAGGTGTAGATAAAACCATTAGAGTTTGACTGCATAATCCCATATTACTTCTAAGTTCCGTGGCATTTGTATTGTACTTCCACGTGCCACACTCCTACGGGTCCTATGCGAGCTTTATCAGTGATGGCGATAGGAACCTTCGTGTAGATCTCCATTAGAGATGTTGTATAAGCTCCTACTTAGCAGTTTTTGTAGTCAGGGTTATTGATCTTCAAAACACGTTAAACGCAGACGTTGGCAGACATTCTGTGCTTTAACTCCAGGAAGAGATCTACTGTGACTCGATGATGTGCCATGTGGTTCTTCTGAAGATGTGTGTGACTCGATGATGTGCCATGTGGTTCTTCTGAGGATGTGCATGATTCGTGTTTCTCGAGAAAGCGTTAAACTCTAATAACTATCGTTTCTCATCCATCTTGGTCTTAGGAGAGGTGGCCTGGCGTGGTGAGTGGTCAAGCTTTTAGCCGAAGATTTTGAATGAGGTACTACACAATATGTGGCTGAGGGTTAGAACAACTTAAGGAAGGTGAACAAGTCATTTATCGGGATTCAAGGGAAGATTTCCAAATGGTTCAAAAGATATGTTGGATGAGGTCAAATGGTCACAGTTAAGGCAGTCACCGTTGACACAAATTGAGTAGTTATTGGGGTTTAATATTGGTGAAACAAGAGGAGGACAGTGAACAATACTTAAAGAAATGTCCTCGGAACTAATCCAGTATAATTAGATTCTGATAAAGGACATGTTAAGCAATGGGTAGCCGAACTAGATAATTACCCAGAAGTTATGTTGGCCTAACATACTTCAATTCAAGCATCCAAGTCTACTTAAAGAAATGTCCTCGGAACTAATCCAGTATAATTAGATTCTGATAAAGGACATGTTAAGCAATGGGTAGCCGAACTAGATAATTACCCAGAAGTTATGTTGGCCTAACATACTTCAATTCAAGCATCCAAGTCTACTTCCCTTGTAAACGTTTCAAGAGTGTACAAAAGATTTCACAAACATCACTACAACAGATTGTGGTCTAAGAATCGAGAGAAGATGGATGATGGCAAAGATTTTATCAATGTCGAATGTTCAGAACGGGTAATTAGAAAAGAAGAGTTAGTTCAAAGATAATGGCTTAAATCAGAGAAGAATTAAATGCGAACACCGGTCATTATCGAGTCATGAAAACTTTAGGATAAGGGTATTTTCTAGGATTGAATTCCTAATAGGATTATCAACAAGACTTGGGTGCATAAGGGTTACTGACGAACGACACTTGACAGTACCGTTGAGGAGTGATGATATAAGAAGGAATGATACACAAAAAACTTCAAATAGGTACAAGATTTAACAAAAAGGCTTGGGGTAAACCAGAAAGGAACTTATAAGGATGGAGTTACGGGGTTCTAACGGTGGCTCTCGAGGTGATATCTAAAACTTCTCCTAGTGCATACTCCTGTCTATACCCCTTAAAATAAGACAACTTGTTGTATGAATCTCTGGTCTTTGATCTAGATGCCCTTACTCATCTTTTGCATGTAGATTCTTTACCGCTCTCAAACTCGGTAGCGTCTTGACGTGACTCGCTATAAGACTTAGACGTAGCAGATTTTAGTTCTTACAATATATAGATGATAATAATAATTAACACAACGCATCCTATAGAGCTTCAACGAGATAGAACGCATGGTGTCCCATAACCCAAGGCCTGAAGGTTCACTAAACCTAGGCTTTGATACCAACTGTGACGCCCCGTCTTCTGGGAACGTTAGAACATATATAACTATAGATAAGAGAAATATTTTAACCATTTATTCATATTTACATATAATAAATATTACATCATTAAAAGTTCTGAACTATTCATAAGTACATAGCGATTACAGTTTCACCGGAGAATTTAACAAAAATTACAATACGCCCATAGAAATTGAATAAAAGAACAAAAAGGGGGGAAATTCATATTCTTCAAACTGCGTTGTCGGGGTTAGCTGGCTCTTGCCACTCGCTCTGTTTCTCAAAACCTTTCCTTTCTTCGGGGGCGACTTCCTCCAAGAACTCCTCTTCACATGTGGCACGAATGCCATGAGCCAAAATCCAAAAAAAAATTCTCCAAACTCTCTAACCAATCTCACAACATAAACTCACCACAACACATTTCATACAACACTTAAAACAATTATAAATCAAGGAGACAGGCAAAGATGTAAATACAGTAGATAGGTAAGTAGTAGACAACAAATTATGCAGGTAATGCAGAGTGCAATGCAAATGCATTTGCCCAACCCAATTATAAATAAACCAATCAAATTTTAAGTGACACTATTACGTTCCCGTACATTAGATTCCCATACACCAACGTTTCCGATCACGACGGCGTATAGCCGGCGTACGGTTCAAGACGTACATGGCCCAAAATTATTCATACCCAACATAATAATCTGAATGATACCACTACATTCCCATACGTTAGGTTCCTGTACGTCAGCGTTCCCGATCATTGCAGCGTATAGCGGCTATTCGGCTCAAGACGTGATACGGCTCAGGACGTAACACGGCTCATGACGTATATGGCCCAAAGTAAATCAAGCTAGCACAATAATATGAATGGCACCATTATGTTTCTGTACGTTAGGTTCCTGTGCGCCGTCGATCAGCGTTCTCGATCACTATGGCGTATAACGGCTGTTCGGCTCAAGATGTGATACGGCTCAGGACGTAACACGGCTCAGGACGTATATGGCCCATTGTCAACACCCCCATCAACTAGGGCTCACTAATCATGATAAAAAGTACGTCTTCCCTCATATCAACCGTATCGAGATACAATTCAAAAATATACAAGAGGTAACCCACGAGATGTCAATAGTGCCACACTCATAATGCTCATGATATAATAATTTTTATTTCGAAGTGCAACTAATAATGGCATAATATGCAACAAAGCATGGAAAATTGTACAGCCCAACATAGCATATGGTGCAACTTATTAAAACATGGAGTACAAGTATATAAAGCACAAGCTGTAACTCTTAAGACATTGATTCAATTTAGCGGCATGGATTCTAATCATGAAAAAATTATTTTCATACACAAATCATTTAACATAATTTATTAAAATTCATATCTTTAAGTCTCACAATATGACATGTCACTTGTACACTTAGCCAAATTAAAGTAAAAGTTCAGGTGTCAAGTAAAAATTCATAACAGTGTCTTGGGGTACCTAAACAAGGAATTAAGATCTTATTTTTGGTCACCAATTAGATAAAAATATTTTCTATAATTGTTATGTTTAACACTAAGGTCAGATCCTAGGAAAAAAATGGGTCATTTAAATAAATTAAGAAAAAATCATTCAACACTTTATAGAGAAAAGTACAGAATTTGGGTCTTTATTAGCCTCAGTTTTGGGGCAACAAAACAAGGGCTATGAGTCTGATTTCTGGATATGTCCTAGTTTAAGGTGTCCCCTACAATATTTATAGTTTGTGCTAGGGCTAGTTGTTTGGAATAAGTTGATAATTTTGGCTTTTTTTATAAAATGGGTTCAGTTAGCATTAAAAGGTTCAGTAGAGCCTATTTTCAACAGAGAATGCACAAGACCTTTAGGGGACCATCCGAGGATATCTAGGTCTGATTTTTGGCCAGTAAATAATTTAATATGCTAGATACATTTGTCATGAAAACTACTTTTGAATTTGGCCATCAAAAACAAAGGTTTTGGGTCTTACAAAAACTTGCGACAGAGAGCTCTGTCAGTCACAGATTCGGAATAGTGACTTTGGGGAGGGTTTTGACTTATCAAGACTTTATATTTTACACTCATTGTTGGTGGACAGAAAGATAAGCATGTTATCTACAAGTTTGATGTTTTGACCTAAGCTCGGTTCTCACTCTAACATAGGATATTTATGTCTGCAAAACAGAGTGGTCAGAATCTGACACTCTTTAGTAAAAGTAGTGTATCTCGAGTTCTACGCAATAAAATCACTTTAAACAAATTTTGTATGTAAGATAATTTCAAAAGCTAGATCTGGACATAAAAATAGCACTAAGATAATTTTTAACAATTAGTTATGAGAGGCAAGTATCGAGAATCTTAACATAGGGAGAAATGGTAAGCATTTAATAGCAGGAGCTCAATGCTAGATAATTTTGAGATTATGGGTCAGAGTGCAATTATAGTTCTTTAGTGGTGTGAACTGTAATTCAGTATTTTATAAAAATTACAGAAATCGCTGCTAGTTTTTCATAATTACAGATACTGCTCAAAGGTTTTCTTAATTGCGAAAATCGCTGATGAATGTCTGTGTTCCACTGGAAGTTTTACTCATATTTACTTTCCAGGTCCGTACTGTAGTCCTATAAATATGTGGGTGGGCTGAATCAGTTTCATAATTTGTCTTGCAAGACTAAAGCTGTCCAGGTTCTGCCGGTACGTATTCTTGATAGAATGTAATTATCAAGAATACGTACTATATTTATAGAACTATTCTTGATAATTACTGGAACACCTAGAAAATCAGGCCATTTAGGGTTTTGGTGTCTTAGCTCAAGATATGTTTAGATTTAGTTCATTTTCTTTGCATGCATATAATGTGTACATATATATATCAATGTTCCAGAACCTATACAAGACATTAAATGCGAAAACAAACACATGCAAACATATCCAACAATAGAGTATACATGAATAGCCTTTATTCATTCCTCACGACGCCTTTTTATCCAATTTTTTGGTTATTGTTCTTGTTTGTCTTTTAAGAGATGAGTTGAGAGGAGTTTTAGGTTGATATTGGACAAAAAGTTTGTAGGTTTTACTTACATGTTTAAGGATCTGAAGTAAGGAGAATGGCATAAGGACTTGGCTTTAGTGCTCCTCCTTCCTCTTCCTGGCTCCTCCTTGGTTCTTCATTATTTTCTTTCTTCCTTCTTCTTCCTCCTTTCTTATTCTTTTTCTTCCATGACTTGATGAACACTTAAGAGAATATAATTCTAGACCTTCTCTTTCTATATTGCCAAAATACATGAAGGAGAATGGGGTGTGCTTGGCCTTTGTTTTATAGAAGAGCTTGCAGTAGACCTAATGATGCTAGGTATGCTTTAATTTACATTTCTTGAATTTTAATTGGTTGCATGCAAGGTGGTGGACTGTTTAAGAAATTTCAAATAAAAAATTTTCAGAACATCAGGTCGGATTTTGGCGACAGTGCTGCTTGGTTGGTTTTTGTGCTTAAATTTTGCATTAAGTGCTTATTTGGTGGTATTTTTGCATTACATTGTTCAAGAAAATATTTTTAAAATTGATTTGATGTATCTTTTTGGTCTTCTAACTTACGAAAATAAATTATTTTAGTGTTATTATTATTATTATTATAGTTTATAAAATTGTTAACAACAATTAATTGTTTAAATGTAGGCAATTAAGCTACTTTAACCTACTTTGACTAGATGTGACTTTTTGACTTATTTAAGTGTGTAAGAACTTTAATAATGATTTGTTTATCTTTGTTGGTGTATAATATTATATTAGTATGTATATTACTTGTATAAAAAGCCTTGGGTCATAATAATACTTGATTTGTACAATTTTTTTCTCATTTTTGAGTTTAAAAAGGTAAAAAGTGACTTTTTGTGCACACATCCCAAAGTGGCCACCCATGTAAGGAGATTTTTGTTATTTTTATTGTTATTGTCTTTTGTTACTTAATTGTATTTAAATATCTGATTTAGGGTGTCCATGTGTCAAATTTTAATTTTTTGAGACTTTTCGCTGTACTAGGGGTAAAATGGTCATTTTACCTTAATTATGAGAAATTTTGATTTTTAATCTAATATTTTCTGTTATTTAATTAATTTAAGATGTTAGGAATTTTCTATGAGCATTAGTGTTTTGCCTCTGAGCATTTGATCTCTTTAGTTTTTTTAGATTGAATTAGGGTTTTCGGGTCGAGTTAGAATCTTCTAGTTATCTAAGATCTTATCGGCTTACCGTCGCTAGTACTAGGGTTTGGGTTGAATTGCTACACGGGTTGTTACAAACTGGATTGTTACAACTAGGGTCCGAACCAGGTCGTTACAAAAATCCCATCCACATAACTAGTTTATTCCTTACAAAAATCCCACACACACCATCATTTAGTCTTCTATTTCCTCATCAACTCAACCCCAACACAGTTACCATGACTCCACACTTCATTTCATTCCCAATTTGCAACCATTGTCATGGTTTTCCCCATTTCTCAATTTCACGAATCACATCACAAGGTTTTGCAATCTCAATTCATTCTTTGATTTGATTAAGTACCAAGGCCGAATGACGCCTATAGACCCAATGCGTAGTTATTACTACCGGGACATGCGAGACCTGATGGATAAATAATAGCCTAGCAAAGAGAGAACACATTTTCGATTTCTCTCAGAAACATCGATGGGTGGGTTGCCCCACAATCACACTTTTATGAGGATTAATCTGATGGAAGGGCTTACCATACATTGTGCAAGTTTTCGGTCTATCACCAAGGAGCTACTCGAGCCCAATCTTAATTATTCAATCCATTCACATGATATTTTAATTAAGTCATTTACATTTAAAACGACACAAGTCCAACCATCAATCCAGTTCCTCTCGTCAAACGCAACACCATTAGGATTTGAATCATTAACAAATTCAAATATCTCGATAATTCATACTTTTGAATTTACATAGTTAAACCCAAATTCAACATCTCATGTTATTACTGCATTCATCAAACCTATAGAGCTATTCCAAAATTCTCAACTCGTTTCTCCACCACTTTCACATACCCTCTAGGTTCATGAAATTAATATACCAATGGGTTGACACAATTTCTAATTTATAAAAAATTCAATCAATTTCATTATTCGGGCCTAACAACCCCAAACCCGCCAAATTTTAGGGTTTTAACTCAAATCGAACCCTAACTTTTCCAAAACCACATGATTTAACATGTTTTAGCTCCAAACCCTAACTAGGGTTTTCAAAACGTAGGGTTTTTATACTTTCATATTTAAACTCAAAATATACAACTCATATATAACAAATCTTCATAGATAGTCATAGATCCTACTTCTTGGATGATTAAACCATGAAAATCAAGCTTCTAGCAAGCTCCACCAGAAAGAAACACCAACTGATAGGTAGAAAAGGAGTTTTGACGCCTTGAGTGATCCTCTAATGCTTAACAACGAAGGAATGGGTAAGGAATGATCTCTAAGAAGGGTGGGAGAGCTCAAGGAAGCTTCAACTATGGATCTAGGGTTTTAGTTTCCAACTTAGAGAGAAAGAGAGAGATATGAGAGAAATGAAGAGAAAAGGCTCAATCCCGAACTTAATGTTCTCCTTTGTCATAGACCGCTCGATCGGTCTCTCGCTGGAAGGTGTTTCGAAGAAAGAAAACAAATATGATTCAAATTTTATTCCAACGCCTTAAGGCTCGTTCCAACAACCTGCAATAATTATTTTTATGCATAATCAAGTATACAATTATCATCACACCTTATCATCATGATTGAATTTTCATTCATTCACAAATTAAACACTCAATCATTTTTCACCGAAAACGCAACATTAAGGTTTCAATAATCTTTTCAAACTAAAAGGGGCGGGGTCCCTACAACCTCCCCCACTTAGAAAATTTCATCCCCGAAATTATACATACATCATGAATCAAACAATTCGAGGTACTTTTCACTAACTTCCGACTCTTGCTCCTATGTAACTTCTTCAACCCCATGGTGAAGCCACAAAACTTTCACATACGCAATGGTCCTCCCTTGTAAGACTTGTTTTTTGGTGTTAAGAACTTTCATCGGTCTTTTCTCATAGGTAATGTCATCCTCTACCCTTAACTTGGTCCAATCCAAAACATGAGATGGGTTCGACTCATACTTGCGCAACATAGATACACATGGAAAATGTTATGTAACGACCTGGGTCGGACCCTAACTGTAACAACCCAGATTGTAAAGACTCGTGTAGCGATCTAGCCTAAACCCGAATATTAGCGACGGTAAGCCGATAAGATCTTAGGTCACTAAAAGATCAAAAACCTTTACTCGGCCCGAAAACCCTAATTCGATTCAGAAATCCTAAAAAGATCAAATGCTCAGAGGAAAAATCCAAACACTCAGAGAAGACTCCTAACATCCTAAATTAAGTAAATAACATGAAATATTAGATTAAAAATCAAAATTTCTCATACTTATGATAAATTGATCATTTTGTCCCTAGTACAGCAAAAAGTCTTAAAAATTTAAAATTTGACACATGGACAATCTAAATCAGATATTTAGGTACAATTAAATAAAAAAGACAAAATAACAATAAAAATGACAAAAATGCACTTGCTTGGCCGGCCACCTTGGGAATTGAGCATAAAAAGTTACTTTTTGTCCTTTTAAGCTCAAAAATGAGAAAAAGTTGTGTAAATAAAGTATTATTATGATCCAAAACTTTTTATACAAGTAATATATATAATAATATAATAATATAGGTCAACAAAAGCAAACAAATCATTATTTAAAGTTCCTACAAAATAAATAAGTCAAAAAGTTAATTTTTGTCAAACTAGATTAAATTGACTTAAAAGTCAATACCTACTTAATTAATTGCTATAAAATTATGATAATTCATGGAAATACTAAATTAATCATAAACACACTAAAATAATAGGTTTTAGTGGAATAAGACACCCAAAAGATACACTAAATTAATTTTTAAAGCATTTTCTTGCACAATATTGTACTAAAATCCCATTTAATCACTAAAATAATTGAAAATCAGCTTTTGGTCAGCCCAAACAGCCCTCAGCCGACTTTCCACCTGCAAAATCTGAATTTCAATTTCTTAAAAAGAACAAGCCTCCCCATGCATCCAATAGAATCCTAGAAAAAAATAAATAAATCTTACAATACAATTATGAAACCTACTAATTCTTTGCTTATAAAAATCAACTTGAGCCCAACTCTCCTCCTCATTTTCTTTGCTAGAGAGTGTTTGAGAAACTAGAAAATTTCTAAGTGTCCCAAGAGAAGAAAGAAGAAGAAAAAAGGAGGAGAATCAAGGAGGAGGAGCCTAGGAGGTCTAAAAGGGAATTCTAAAGCTAACTCCATCCAACATTCCATACCTAGAGCATCAAACAAGTAAGTAAACCTCCAAACTTTCTGTTCATGTTCACCCAAAATATCCCTCAACCCTTCTCTATAAACGCCTCTAAGAATAAGAACCAAGATCTCACCCAAAAAGTCGTCGTGTGAATAGATTAGAGGCTGTTCATATGAGATCTAGTGTTGTATGTGTTTGCATGTAGTTTTTGAGTTTAATTGCATGTATAGGTTCTGAAACTTTGGTATGTATGAATATATTACATGCATGCAAAGAAAATATATTAAATTTAAACGTATCATGAGCTAAGTTACCGAAATCGTAAATGGCCTAATTTTCTGGGCATATTAACTTTCTGCCACAAACTTTAAACAACCATAACTAATTGTATAAAAATGTTCTAAGTGTGATTTTTATGTCCAGATCTATCCTTTAATGTTATCTTTCATACAGAATTAGTTTGAAGTGATTTCGTTGGGTAGAACTCTAGATACACCATTTTTACCAAAGAGTGTCAGACTTGACCACTCTGAGTTGCAGACATAAAAACCCTAGATTAGAGTGAGAAATGAGCTTAGGTCAAAACATAAAACCTGTAGATAACATGTTTATCATACTGTCCACCAACAATGAGCCAAAAATATGAAGTTTTGATAGGTTAAAACCCTTCTCAAAATCACTATTGTGAATGATCTAAGTGTAGAAAAATGATAGGTTATTATTGTAGAAAAATGATCTAAGTGTGATTTTTACATACAGATCTATATTTTTAAGTTATCTTTCATAAAAAATTGGTTTGAAGTGATTTCGTTGGGTAGAACTCTAGATACACCATTTTTACCAAAGAGTGTTAGATTTTGACCACTTTAAGTCGAAGACATAAAAACCCTATATTAGAGTGAGAACCGAGCTTAGGTCAAAACATAAAACCTATAGATAACATGTTTAGCTTACTGTCAACCAAAAATTACTCAAAAATATGAAGTCTTGATAGGTTAAAACCTTTCCAAAAATCACTATAGTGAATCAGTGACTGACAAAGCTCTCTGTCACATATTTTTGTGGGACCAATAACCTATGTTTTTAAATGCCAAATCCAAATATGGTTTTCATGAGAAATGTAGCTAACATATTAAAATAGATACTGACCAAAAATTAGCCCAAAATACCCTCGGATGGTCCCCCAAAGGTCTTGTACCTTCTTTGTTGAAAACCAATTATGCTGAACCTTTTTATGCTGACTGAACCCATTTTATAAATTAATCAAAATCATCAACTTGTTCCAAACAACTAGTTTTAGCACAAAATACAAAACTTGTAGGAAACACCTTAAACTAAAATCGCCCAAAAAATTAGACCCATAGCCTTGAATTTATGCCCCAAAATTGAGGCCAACAAAGGCCCAAATTCTGCAATTTTCTCTGTAAAATGCTGAATGATTTTCTCTTACATAAAATAAATGACCTTTTTACCCTTGGATATGACCTTAGTGTTAAACACAAAAGTTGTAGGAATTATTTTTATTTAATTGGAGTTCAAAAATCAAAAATTAACTCCATGTCTAGGTGCCCCAAAACACTGTTGTAATTTTAAATTTGACGCTTAAACATTTACCTAAATTTGGCTAACTGTATGAGTGGCATGTCACAATGTGGGACTTGAGGATATGGACTTTAAAGGAATTATGTGAGTGATTAGTGTACGAAATTGACAATTTGATGAATGGAAACCATGCCGATAGGTTAAATTTATGTCACATAAATTATAACTTGTGCCTCATATACTTGTACTCTATGCTTTAGTGAGTTGTACCTTATGCTTTAAATACTTGTACCTTATGCTATGTTGGTTTGTATGTCATGCCATGTTTAGTTTCATGCCATGCTATTGTTAAGTTGTACTTCAAGATACGAGTTATTGTACCATAAGTATCATTGCATTGCACTTAGGGCATCTTGTGGATGGCATCCTGTACATTGGTTTTGGTTATTTTGTACCTTGGTCCTATTTATGGGTATATGTCCCTTTGGTTTTTGTCGCTCCTTGAGCTATGGTTATATTATAGAAGTGGTGTTGACAATGGGCCATATACGTCCTGAGCCGTGTTACGTCTTGAGCCATATCACATCTTGAGTCAAAACAGCCGCTATACGCTGCTGTGATCGGGAACACTAACGTATGGGAAATTAACATACGGGAACGTAGTGGTACCATTCGGGTTATTATATTAGATATGTTGACTTTAGGCCATGTACGTTCTGAACTTTGTTTCGTCCTGAGCCGTATCATGTCTTGAACCGAACAGCAGCTATATGCCTCTGTGATCGGGAACGCTGATGTACGGGAGCTTAACGTACAGGAACGTAACGGTGCCATTCGGATTATCTTGTTAGGTATGATCGAGTTTTGGTCATGTATGTCATGAGCCGTGCCACGTCTTGAGTCGAACGTCCACTATACGCTGTCGTGATCGGGAACGTTGGTGTATGGGAGTTTAACGTACGGGAACGTAATGGTGTCACTCAAAATTTGATTGGTTGATTTATAAATGGGTTGGGCAAATGCATTTGCATTTCACTCTTCATTACCTGCATAATTTGTTGTTCAATACTTACCGGTCTACTGTATTTACATCTTTGCTTATATCCTTGATTTAAAAATGTTTTTAGTGTTGTATGAAATGTGTTGTGGTGAGTTTATGCCGTGAGATTTGTTAGAGAGTTTGGAGAGTTTTCTTTTGAGTTCTGGCTCATGGCATTTATGCCACAGGTGAGGAGAAGGATTTCTTGGAGGAAGTTGCCCTGAAAAAGAAGAAGGTTTTGAAGAACAGGGCAAGTGCCAGGAACCAGCCGACCTCGACAACGCAGTTTGAAGAATTTGAATTTCCTCCCTTTTTGTTCTTTTATTCAGTTTCCATGGGCGTATTATAAATATTGTTAGATTCTCTAGTGAAACTGTAATCACTATGTACTTATAAACAATTCAGAACTCTTAATGATGTAATATTTATGATATGTAAATATGAATAAATGGTTAGAATATTTCCCTTATCTATACTTATGTATGTCCCGACGTGCCCGAAGGACGGGGCGTCACAGATGGTATCAGAGCCTAGGCTTGTTGAAAACCATGTGTTCTATCATGTAGAAGCTCTGTAGGGTGTGTTGTATTATTTATAATTAACATTTATATATTATTAGAACTAAAATTTGCTGTCTAAGTCTTATAACGAGTCGTGTTAGGACGTTACTAGGATCAGAAGTAGTAGGGAATCTACATGCGAAGGACGAGTAAGAACATCAAGATTGAAGATCGAAAAATCATGCAACAAGTTATTTTATTGTAAGGGGGATAGACGAGAGTACGCATTAGGAGAAGTTTCAGATATCACCCGACCGTTAGAACCCCATAACTTCATCCTTATAAGTTTTTTTTTCATTTGCCCTAAACCCTTGTATCAACCTTTATACCTTGTTGAAGTTCATTACATGCTCTTCCTTCTTATATCAGTGCTTAACGGTACCGTCAAGTGTTATTCGTCGGTAAGCCTTATGCACCCAAGTCTTGTTGATAATCTTTCAGAAACTCAATCTTAGAAAATACCTTTATCCTCAAGTTTTCACGCTTCAATGATGACCGATATTTGCATTTGATTCTCCTCCGATTCAAACCAACCTCTTCGAATTAACTCTTCTTTCGTAGAACTTGATATCAATTATTTGTTAATTACTCGTTTTAAACATTCGACATTGACAAAATCTTTGCCATCGTTTATCTTCTCTCGATTCTAAAATCGTAATCTATTGCTGTAATCTTGTGAATTCTTTTGTACACTCTTAAAATTCTTATCATGGAAGTAGACTTGGATACTTGAATTGAAGTACGTTAGGTCGACGTAACTTCAGGATAAATATCTAGTTTGTATGCCTATTGCTTAACATTTCTTTTATCATAATTTAATTGTACTAGATTAGTTACGAGGATATTTTTTTAAGTATTGTTCATTGTCCTCTTCTTGTTTCACCTATATTTAAACCCCAAATAACCACTCAATTTGTGCCAACGATGACTGCCTTAACCGTGATCATTTGACCTCATCTGACCTATCTTTTGAACCACTTGGGAATCTTCCATTGAATCTTGGTAATGGATTTGTTCACCTTTCCTAAGCCATTCTAAACCCCAGCCACATATCATGCAGTCTTGTACATCATTCAAAATCCTCGGCTAAACGTTTGACCACTCGTCGTCTCAGGTCACCTCTCCTAAGACCTAGATCGATGAGAAATTTATTAGAGTTTAGCGCTTTCAAGGGAGACTCAAATCGTGCACATCCTCAGAAGAACCACCTGACTCATCATCAAGTCATAAAGCAGATCTCTACCTGGAGTTAAAGCACAAAATGTCTGCCAACGTCCGCGCTTAACGTGTTTTGAAGATCAACAACCCCGACTACAAGAACTGCTAAGTAGGAGCTTATACAACATCTCTAATGGAGACTTATACAGAGGTTCCTATTGCCATCATTGATAAAGCTCACTTAGGACCCGCAAGAGTGTGGCACATGGAAATACAATGGAAATGTTACGAAACTTAGAAGTAACGTGGGACTACGCGGTTAAACTCTGATGGGTTTATCCACACCTATTTTGGTTGGGCCCCTATGTGTTATGTGCCTCGCTCTTTGTAATTGTTAAAAAAAAATACTTGTATTCTCAACTAGGTTATGTACTCGAACTCGAATATTATGAAATACAAATAAATAAGTTTTAAATTAACTCCACGAGATCCTAAAACCTTAAAAAAAAAAAAAGACTCACCAGCCACAAACACCTTCCCTCTTTATTCAGATGGCAGGTAGACGACCTAACTATAATAGCTTGCATATGGACCTATAGATGAAGAAGTATCATGGTTAGCCCAGGTCTTGCGTGAGCTTGCCACCAGCATTAATCGTCCTCACCTCCGAGATAGGGCATGGTTCTTATCAGAACTCAAAAAACAACGAGCCCCTACATTCAAGGGAGGTGCTGAATTGAGAGTAGCCGAAGAATGGCTGAGAGCTGTTAAGAAGTTATTCAACTCCATGGGAGTGCAGACCGATGCCGATAGAGCAGCTCTAGCAGCACACCTACTGAAAGGAGAAGCCGACTACTAGTAGTTTATGATTGACAACACCCAAGATGTAGCAGCTCTGACCTAGAATCTGTATGAAGAATTATTTTTAGAAAAGTACTTCCCAGCTCCCTTCTGAAAGGGACAAGTCAGAGAATTTTTGGAGCTAAAATAAGGATCTATGTCAGTAACTCAGTATGTTAACCGCTTCAAAGAGTTGAGCCAATTAGCTATGACCATCATACCTGACGAAGAATCAAGGGCGTGAAAGATCGAGTGGGGCCTAGAACCCTTTATCTGAACTAGAGTCATCTGCTTACAACTTCCGACTTACACTCAAGTAGTACAAGTAGCCATATTGGAAAAAACAGACTTAGTCGATTCTAAAAGGAATTAGAGTAAAAAAAAGAAGAGTACTAGTCAAGGAGGACCACTAAGGAACAATAGGGAATTTATTCCCAAAAAACCGTACCACCCGGCTGACAGACTAAGGCAAGCAAGGGGTCAACCTACAAAGGTAAGGATTTGCTATAAATGCGGTCAGCCCGGGCACAAAAAGTCACAATGCCCACAGCTAGGACAGGGGAATTGGAGAAATCAACTACAACAATGGAAGCAACCGCAACCTCGACTGGAAGGGCACCAACAACATATCCAAGCTGCCAGGCCTTTTGTCGATGATAAGAGGTATGCTCATATTAGCAACTTGGAGATGTATGTTAGTTTAGATTTGTTATATCATTATGAGAAAGAGTGGATGCTTGTAGGGTAAGGCTTTTGGCTAACGCGTCACTAGTCAACAACCCCACGACATAGGTATGCAACGTTACATTTGAAAGTTGTTGTAGCAGTCAGTTTAAAGTTCTAGCAAGACAAAGCAACCAATATTCAAGGTATTGAGCATATAAGCACGACCCTGTCCATACTCTCAATAAAGAATGACTCAAGTAAACAAGGGCCCAAGTTCGAAGAGAAATGATGCAGTAAATCATCCCTAACCTTTCACACAATGAAGTATGGGACGAAACTTCGGGGATGAAATTTGTTTAAGGGGGGTAGTTTGTAACGATCCGGGTCGGACCCTAGTTGTAACAACCCAACTTGTAACTACCCGTATAGCGATCTAGCCCAAATCCTAGTATTAGCGATGGTAAACCAATAAGATATTAGGTCACTAAAAGATCGAAAACCTTAACTCAGCCCGAAAACATGCGAAAACCCTAAAGAGATCAAATGCTCAGAGGCAAAATCCTATACTTAGAGAAGACTCCTAACATCCTAAATTAAGTAAATAACATGAAATATTAGATTAAAAATCAAAATTTCTCATAATTAGGGTAAAATGACTATTTTGCCCTTATTATAGCAAAAAAATTTAAAAATTTAAAATTTTGACACATGGACACTCCAAATCAGATATTTAGATACAATTAAACAACAAAAAACAAAATAACAATAAAAATGACAAAAATGTGCTTGCATGGCTGGCCACCTTGGGAATTGTGCATAAAAAGTTACTTTTTGCCTTTTTAAGCTAAAAAATAAGAAAAAATTGTATAAATTAAGTATTATTATGACCAAAGACTTTTTATACAAGTAATATACACAATAATATAATAATATAGGTCAACAAAAGCAAACAAATCATTATTTAAAGTTTCCACACAATAAATAAGTTAAAAAGTCAATTCTTGTCAAACTAGCTTAAATTCACTTAAAAGTCTATACCTATTTAATTAATTGGTATAAAAATTATGATAATTCATGGGAATACTAAATTAATCATAAACACACTAAAATAATAGGTTTTAGTAGGATAAGACACCGAAAAGATTCACCAAATTAATTTTTAAAGCATTTTCTTGCACAATATTGTACCAAAATCTCATTTAATCAGTAAAATAATGAAAAATCAGCATTTGGTCTGCCCAAACAGCCCTTAGCTGACTTCCCACCTGTAAAATCTGAATTTCAATTTCTTAAAAAGAACAAGTCTCCCCATGCATCCAACAGAATTTTAGAAAAAAATAAATAAGTCTTACAATACAATTATGAAACCCACTAATTCTTTGGTTATAAAAATCAACTTGAGCACAACTCTCCTCCTCATTTTCGTTGCTAGAGAGCGTGAGAGAAACCAGAAAATTTCTAAGTGTCCCAAGAGAAGAAAGAAGAAGAAAAAAGGAGGAGAATCAAGAATGAGAAGCCTAGAAGGTCTAGAAGGGAGTTCTAAAGCTAAGTCCATCCACCCTTCCATGTATAGAGCATCAAACAAATAAGTAAATCTCTAAACATTCTGTTCATACTCACCCAAAATATCCCTCAACCCTTCTCTATAAACATCCCTAAGAATAAGAACCAAGATCTCACCCAAAAAGGTGTCGTGTGAATAGATTAGGGGCTGTTCATATGAGATCTAGTGCTGTATGTGTTTGCATGTAATTGTTTTTGAGTTTAATGGCTTGTATAGGTTCTAGAACTTTGGTATGTATGAATATATTACATGCATGTAAAGAAAATACATTAAATTAAAACATATCATGAGCTAAGTTACCAAAATCCTAAATAGCCTGATTTTCTGGGCATATTAACTTTCTGCCACAAACTTTAAACTGCCATAACTTATTGTAGAAAAATTATCTAAGTGTGATTTTACATACAAATCTATATTTTGAAGTTATCTTTCATAAAAAAATTGGTTTGAAGTGATTTCGTTGGGTAGAACTCTAGATACACCATTTTTACCAAAGTGTGTTAGATTTTGACCACTTTAAGTCGAAGACATAAAAACCCTATATTAGAGTGAGAACCGAGCTTATGTCAAAACATAAAACCTGTAGATAACATGTTTAGCTTACTGTCAACCGAAAATTACTCAAAAATATGAAGTCTTGATAGGTTAAAACCTTTTCCAAATCACTATAGTGAATCAGTGACTGACGAAGCTCTCTGTCACATATTTTTGTGGGACCAAGAACCTATGTCTTTAAATGCCAAATCCAAAGATAGTTTTTATGAGAAATGTAGCTAACATAGTAAACTAGATACTGACCAAAAATCAGCTCAAAATACCCTCGGATGGTCCCCCAAAGGTCTTGTGCTTTCTCTGTTGAAAATCGATTCTGCTTAACCTTTTTATGCTAACTGAACCCATTTTATAAATTGGCCAAAATTATCAACTTGTTCCAAACAACTAGGCTTAGCACAAAATATGAAACTTGTAGGGGACACTTTAAACTAAAACATTCCCAAAAATCAGATCCATAGCCTTGAATTGATGCCCCAAAACGGAGGCCAACAGAAGCCCAAATTTTGCACTTTTCTTTGTAAAGTGCTGAATGGTTTTTTTTTAATTAAAATAAATGAATTTTTTACCCTAGGATCTGACCTTAGTGTTAAACATAAAAGTTGTATAAATTATTTTTATCTAATTTGTGTTCAAAAATTAAAAATTAATTCCATGTCTAGGTGCCCCAAAACACTGTTGTAATTGTAAATTTGATGCTTAAACATTTACCTAAATTTGGCTATGTGTATGAGTGGCATGTCACATTGTGGGACCTAAAGATATGGAGTTTAAATGAATTATGTGAGTGATTGGTGTAGGAAATTGACAATTTGATGAATAGAAACCATGCAAATAAGTTTAATCCATGTCACATAAATTATACCTTGTGCCTCATATACTTGTACTCTATGCTTTAGTGAGTAGTATCTTATGCTTTAAAGACTTGTACGTTATACTATGTTGGTTTGTACGTCATGCCATGTTTAGTGTCATACTATGCTATTGTTAATTTGTACTTCAAGATACGAGTTATTGTACCATAAGCATCATTGCATTGCACTTGGGGCATCTTATGGGTTGCATCTTATATATTGGTTTTGGTTATTTTGTACCTTGGTCTTATTTGTGGGTATATGTCCCTTTAGTTTTCGTCGCTCCTTGAGTTATGATTATATTATAGATGTGGTGTTGATAATGGGCCATATACATCCTGAGCCGTGTTACGTCTTGAGCCGTATCACGTCTTGAACCGAACAGCCGCTATACGCCACTATGATTGGGAACGCAGACGTACAGGGAATCTAACGTATGGGAATGTAGTGGTACCATTCGGGTTATTGTATTGGATATGTTGACTTTGGACCATGTACGTCTTGAGTTGTGTTACGTTCTGAGTCGTATCACGTCTTGTGCCAAACAGCCGCTATACGCCATTGTGATTGGGAACGCTGACGTACGGGAACCTAATGTACAGGAACGTAATGGTGCCATTCAGATTATTGTGTTGGGTATGATCAACTTTGGGTCATGTACGTCCTGAGCCGTGCCACGTCTTGAATCGAATGTCCGCTATATGCCGTCATGATCAGGAACGTTGGTGTATGGGAGCCTAACATACAGGAACGTAATTGTGTCACTCAAAATTTGTTTGGTTGATTTATAAATGGGTTGGCCAAACGCATTTGCATTGAACTCTTCATTACCTGTATAATTTGTTGTCCAATACTTACCTATTTACTGTATTTACATCTTAGCCTCTCTCCTTGATTTCAAAATGATTTTAAGTGTTGTATAAAATGCGTTGTGGTGAGTTTATGCCGTGAGATTGGTTAGAGAGTTTGGAGAGTTTTCTTCTGGGCTTTTGCTCATGGCATTCGTACCACAGGTGAGGAAAAAGAGTTATTGGGGGATGTCGCCTCGAAAAAGAAAAAGGTTTTAAAGAACAGGGCGAGTGGCAGGAAACAGTAGACCCCTACAACACAGTTTGAAGAATTTAAATTTCCTCCCTTTTTGTTCTTTTATTCAGTTTCCACGGGCGTATTATAAATTTTGTTAAATTCTCTGGTAAAACTGTAATCGCTATGTACTTATGAACAATTCAGAACTCATAATGATGTAATATTTATGATATGTAAATATGAATGAATGGTTAGAATATTCTCCTTATTTATACTTATGTATGTCCTGACGTGCTCGGAAGATGGGGCGTCACACGTTATGCACGGATGCTAACTGTGGTGGCAAGGCAAGGCGATAGGCCACCTCTCTGATCCTATAAAGGATCTCGAATGGTTCGATAAAATGGGATGATAGCTTCTCACTCTTTCTGAATCTCATCAAACCCTTTCATGGCGAGACCTTCAAGAACACATGGTCTCCCGCCTCAAACACCAACGGTCTCCTCCTCTGGTCTGCATAGTTGTTATGATGATTCTGCGCAGTTACTAAATGTTTTCGGATTACGACGACCTTCTCCGTGGCTCACGCACGAGTTCTGGCCCCAACATGGTTGCCTCCCTAACGTTTTCCCAATAAATAGGTGATCTACACGGTCTACCATACAATGCCTCGTAAGGTGTCATCTCTATGCTCGACTGGTAACTGTTATTGTTGGTGAACTCCATTAATGGAAAATGGTCCTCCCATGACCCACGAAAGTCTAGGATACACGCTCGCAGCATGTCCTCAAGTATCTGGATAGTGCCCTCTAATTGGCCATCTGTCTGAGGATGGAAAATAGTACTGAGAAGTAAGCTCGTCCCCATGGCTAATTGTAGACTCTGCTATAAGCGTGAGGTAAAACGGGGTTCTCAGTGTAAGACAATGGAAATTGGCACTCCATGGAGTCTAACTGTGACGGCCCGATTCTCGGACACATTATTAAAAGACGTTTTACTAAATTATTTGTGAAAAATATCATATATATATA
>JAUMHN010446692.1:0-11000 GCA_032360265.1 Heliamphora ciliata
CCGAGTGGAGAATGCTGTGTTTTACTGCTTTCCCTTAACTGTGGCATGATATCTGTCAGGTTATATGCATAGTTTCAATGATGAAAAAATGATGGCTTTTTGAGAGGAAAACCTGTTTTGGACTTTTGTGGTCGAGTTCGCTTCCATCATATGAATGCATGACCTGTATTACAGTTTACAATCTATTTTTCTATTGGGCTTCGACTCACGGTGTGGGATTTTGTTGTAAAATTTTTTTCAGGTGAGCACGTAGAGTTGACCTAGTTGCAGAGGTGATGGAAGATTTGCTGTAGTTTTTCCTATTTTTAGACATGTACTTTTACATGTGACACCTGTTTGGGCTGGTTTTGTACGGCCTTGGGCGATATGATTATTCATGTATCAGAATGCATGTTACAGCTTTATGAGAGTTGAACTTGGGAATCTTTTATCCAAATGTTGTATTTTGATATCCAACTGTGAAAACCTATTTTTCTTAAATGGGTGTTTTGGTGGGCTTTCGCGTGACCATGGTGTTTGGGGCGTGACACAGGTTCTGATTTTTAGGTTTTAATTGTGTTAGGATTTTAATCTTACTATGACCTAAGATTCTGTCGGTTTACCGTCACTAATCTTATAGTTTAGAATTGGATCCTTACAATCTACCCCTTAAAATAAATTTTATCCCCGAAATTTTGTATCGTACCTTTGTTCGTGAAAAGCAATGGGTAGTTTGCTCGCATGGTGTCCTTGCGTTCCCAAGTCAATTCTACGATCCGTCGGTGTCTCGACAACACATGTACGAGTAGAAAATTTTTTGTCTGAGTACTTTGTCATTACGGTCGAGGATCTTCACCGGTCTTTCTTCGAGGGTTGAGTCTTCTTCGATGTGAAGCTCCTTCCAATTAAGGGTGTGGGTTGGATTGCGTTCGTATTTTTGCAACATTGAGACATGGAATACGTTGTGAACATCTACAAGCTGAGGTGGCAAAGCTAAATAGTAGGTAACTGTTCCAACTTCGGCTAGGGTTTCGAACGGGCCGAGGTATCTAGGTGACCACTTTCCTTTCTTTTCAAATTGAATAACTTCTCGGTATGGCTGGATCTTAAGAAATACACGGTCTCCTATTTTGAATTCTAGGGGTTTTTGTTGTTGGTCAGCATAACTCTTATGTCGGCTCAATGGGCAGACAAGGCATTATTGAACTAACTCGATCTATTTGGTCGGCTCGAGTACGATGCCCAGTCCTAGCAAGCTGGTCTCCCTCATTTTTTCCCAACATACAGTTGATCTATACGATCGGCCGTAGAGCATTTCGTACGGTGGCATACTAATGCTGGCTTACTAGCGGACGCTGTAGGAAAACTCGACGAGTGGTAAGTGTTCCTCCCAACTTCTTTTGAAGAGTTCCATTACGTAGGCTCTTAGCATATCTTGATGGTTTAAACAGTGTATTCAGATTGTCCGTTAATCTGAGGGTGAGACATGGTTCTTGGTCAGATGCAATAGAGGTCGATAACTTACGTAGGCGTACAATCTTGCAGATATACTTTTGGATTAAGGTCTTCGACGTGTGGGGAGGTCTAACTAGTAGAAAGTGAGCGGCCTTAGTGAGGCTGTCTACTATAACAAAGATGTCGTCGGGTTCTTGAGGCAATCTTGATAGCCTGGTGATGAAGTCCGCTTCCAAATCATAAGGGTTGTAGCATTCCTCCTGGCTTCTGGCGTTTGACTTTGACCTATTAGTATGTAAGGTTTGAGTGTGTCCTCTAAAGACGAGATCATTTCTCAGGTAGTTAATTGTTCTAGGGTAAATGAACGTGACAAAGAGGCATAGTTGGTTATAGTTTTATGATATTGTATCCTATCATCAGTCGGAGGTTAAACTGAGGTTACTAGCTTCTAGGTCATGGGTAGGCTAGTTATCCACAGGGATTCCTATTGACGAGGCTCAAAGAGTATCATAGAATATCGTCTTATTTTGTTCTCCAACTCATAGTAGGTCGTAAGTCATAAGTCGACTTTAGAAATAGATTAACCTCCAAGACTTGTTGCGCGGATACCGATAGAGGTCCTAAATTGTAATGTAAAGCATAGATCTACTTCGTGGTTCGAACGTTCTAAAAGCATGCACGTAGTTCAGCATTTCCCGTGAAATTCTATACTTAAACAAATATTACTACTGGTTTATAGAACATGATTTCTAAGGCGAAACAAAGATAAATTTGGGTTTACAAGGAATCACACATGGGATTCAAGAAGGACAATTAATTCATAGATTTCAAGAAATCAATATAAAGTGATGGGTAGCCAACTAGATATTTATCCTAAAGTTACGGCGGCCTAACGTACTTCAATTCAAGCATAAAAATCTACTCCCCTTACAAGATTTTCAAAGGTGTAGAAACGATCCTCAAGGTTACTTTCACGATAAGGTAGGTCATTAGGAGCTTACAAGAAAACAAGAGATTAGGTTGAGAATGAATTTTATCAGATGAGGACGAGTTATAGTGAATGATCATGAGGTTACACGACTCAAAAAAAGAAAAGTGTCACAAGAGATTGACAGATACGATCACTCTTAAGAAGTAAGGTTCAACGGTGTAAATACCATCGGGTTAAGGAACAAAGAACTCTGTCAGTCCATCATAGACTAAAGTTCAAGACTTTTTGGTCAAAAGTCAAAGAATCTAACTCCTAGGTGGGTTACGCGAGTCGTCTACTGTTCGCATAACTTTCGAGTGGGTAAGGGCCTAACTAGTCTAAAATTCCAAGTCTAAAAGTCAAAGCCTAAGTCAACGGTCGCGTGGGTAAGGGTTGAATCTGAGCTCTGATACCATACTGTGACGTCCCGAAACATGGGAGCATCTAGAGCAATAAGTTACTAATAGGGTTGTAAAAATTAAATAAGAAAATATCCATACATGTTAAAAAGAAAAATATGTAGAGTTATATAATACAGACCCAAATAAAAATCTTTCTGAAGTACATTGAACAATACAAGAAACATGTGGACAATCACAAAACTGGTACTATGTGGTTAAAGAAGGCTGGGCCGAAAGCGAAAAACTCTTAATCACAAGAGCCAAGACTCTATATCCACGTCAACGTACTCGCATACAATAACAGTTATCAAGCAAGCATCAAGATGGCCCTGTATGAAGTATTGTATGGAAAACCATGTAGATCCTTGTTGTGTTGGACCGAAGTCGGAGAAGCATCGTTATTAGGTTTCGAATTGGTAAGAGAAACAACCGAAAAGATTGTCACGATTCGAAGGCGTTTGGTTACGGCTCAGAGTCGCCAAAAAAGTTATGCCGATAGACAGAGGTGACTATTATCGTTTGAAGTAGGAAATTTTGTATTTCTAAGGGTATCGTCGAAGAAAGGCTTAGTAAGGTTTGGCAAAGGTGGAAAGTTGTCACCACGATTTATAGGACCTTTCGAGATACTTGAACGGATTGGGGAAGTAGCGTATCGACTGGGTTCACCACCACGGCTTTCATCTGTACACGATGTTTTTTATGTGTCGATTTTAAGAAAATATGAACCCGACCCCTCACATGTATTAGATTAGTCAGAGTTGAAGCTAAAAGAAAATGTCTCTTACGAAGAACCACCGATGAAGATTTTGGACACTCGACAACAAATTTTACGAGGAAAGACCTTATCCTATGTGAAAGTGTTATGGCGACATCACAGCATGGAAGAAGCGACATGGGAGAGAGAGTCAGACATCCGGTCCAAGTATCTTGAGCTGTTTGAGTCTTAAGGAGGATTGAATTTCGGGGATAAAATTCCTAAGGGGGGAAATTTGTGACAATTCGGTACGTGTTTATTTTGTTAACCATCGCTTTCAGTTATATGTTGTGGTGTGATAAACCTTGAATACGTGTTTTAAATAAAACGGTCGTTAGCAATCGAATTAATGGGTTGTGGAGGGATTTTAAAGTATAGGATAGTGATTAATATAAACATGTTTATGGGAAGAATTGAAATGAGATAATAAGGGTGAGGTTAGACATTTGAGTTTAGTTCAAAGGAAATTTGCTGAATATTGGGTCCAGGGATTACCGCTCGAGCGGTGGGGGTTCGAATAGGCTATCGGGATAAGTTAGAAGATTCGCGAGCCTTGTGAAAAATTTGTGATATATATATATATATATATATATATATATATATATATATACACACACACAAACACACACACACACACACACATAACTCTCTTATATGCCAACTCACGTGACCTCATTCTTCTTCTCCCTTTTTCTCTTCTCTTCTTCTCTCTCAAGGAGAGAGTGCCAACATACCTCAAAACCCTAACCCCCCATTCTCAAATCTTGAAGATTAAGGCTTGATCAAGGGTGAGCAAGGTAAAGATCGAGCTTTGGAGTAAGGAGGTGAAAGATAAAGCTTTGTGGAAGCAAGAACACCTACATCCAAACCCAAGGAGAAAAGTTTGAAAGAGATCTCTATCTTTTGGGCTAATATAAGGTAGGATCTAGATTCTCTCATATGTTTTTGTTTATTTTAGTTGATATATTGTTTATATGAGTAAAAATCAAGTTGATTTCATGTGAACATACATTCCTGGGATAAAATCGTATACTATGGGATAAAACCATAGACCAACCATGGGGTAAAACCGCAAACCAAACCACGGGATAAAATCGTATACTTTATCGTAAGCCACGGGATGGAATCGCCGACCACGGATTATACCACGGGATGAAACCGTAAACTACGGGATAAGACCGTATACTGCGGGATAAGACCGCACACCACGGGATAACACCGCATCTTACAGGATAAAACTGAAATTAACTAACCCCGACTATATACAACAGGATAATACTTCAATTACAGGATAACATTTACAAACTGAAGCCCTAACCGCTTCAAAACCACAGAAGGCCACTTATCCGACTATCATGTACCAAATTAGACTATCCACAGTCTATAAACACAAAGCACGTATAAACACGACGTTCCACGTAAAGATGCCACATAACTCGATAAGACATCACATGCCACACACCAATCATCCGTTTACCCAAACAACCCATCCGCATACCGGGACCCGTCCACACACACTGGGACAACCAACACCTGAAACCTCCCTCAGATCGATTCTCACCAGAACCCCACCTTTAACCAAACCACGAACCCACACGTCACGCATATAACCAGCACTCACACAACCAAGCCATAAACCCTAAACCAACCATGCACGTCACACCCGAGAACAGCATCACATAAACACCCCGGGCCACCACACGACCCCCAAAACTACAACGCCATTAACTAAACCCCAAAAGGAATCCACAAGTATTTGAATTGATTAATTCCCACAAATCAATCAATTGAATACCATAGGACGCCAATCAGAAATCAAAACCCAACCACAGAATCACCAAAACACACCCCAGCACTTCAGTTGACCGAACCAAGCCCCCAGTCGACCGAAGACCACACTGGAAAAGCCAAAAAATGCTTCAATGCAAGGTTTAGTCGACCGAACCCCTCGGTTCTGTCGATCGAACTCCAAAACCATGATCCAGTCGACTGAACCTATGAGTTCAGGCGACCGAACTCACCCAGAAACCCTTTTTAGCTACTGGTTTAGCCGTCTAAATCTCGAATCGAAGCCTCCAAACTCCAATCCAACATCCTCAAACATACACACGCCTTGGCCTAACACTAAGACCTCAAAAGAAACCTCCGACACTCGATTCCATCCACCAAAATCGACAAAAATCTCGATTTTAAACTCAAAAACACAATTTTAAACAAGATCAGATTTACAGCAATTCGACCAGTAAAAAGACATCCGATTACACGTAGCATTCTTATAAAACATACAGGCCTAGAATCCTACCTCGGTGAGTTTAAAACTCGACATCTAGATCCAGGTGCAAAATCGAGCTTCGTCAGAATCAAAATCTGACCAGATGGTTGCGTAGCCCACTATTCCAAAAGCAAGGATCCGCTGTTGGATCGTTGAGAATCGAGCCCCGGGCCACCGAGAACTTAGAGAGAAGACAGAGAGAAAATATGAAGCTTGCTGGAGAAGTTTTGGAAAATATGTTTTTTGAAAATATCTAACTCCAGTATTTATAGGCCTCAAAAATATATATTTTTTGAAATTCGTGCCATAACGGCCCACGGCCTGGGAAACCTACCCCACATGCATATCTAAGCCCGATCATGCGTCAAAAGTAGTAAAAACACGCTCAAACAAAAATACGTAACGCGCGTCCAAAAACGCCGAAAAAAAACGGGTCAGAGTCTCACATAGTTTAACGTTGAATGTATGTTGCCACTAACATTTGTAGTAATTATGGAAATGTAATTTTTGAACTTGACTCATTCAGTTAAATCCTTTGAATGTTTTGTTCAAGATTCTCTTATGTTTTGGAGTATTATCTACGGATATGGTTTATGTTAGATACGTTTTGGGTGTAGTTTACGAAGCCGGGGTTTGGTATCAGAGCTCTAGATTCGAATACCTAAGAGTTGTGGGAAGTGAGGATGACCTTTGTATGAGGATTGTTTTATGATATTAGGCACCACTACATGGTATGAATTGTGTACTTGCATGGGATTGTGGTTCAACTATCCTGCGCATGCTATACGTTTATATGAGCATGGAGGTTGAGTCTTTGGGTGATGTGGTGTGCCATTTGGCATCCAATCAACTACTTTGGGATTCAAAGTAGAAAAGCATTTGGTTGACGTTCATTCTATGAGAAATTTGAATTAGTTGCCCGGATTGTTGCGTCACTTCGAGGCTTTCCCTCGGTATGTGTTTATGTGTTAGTGTGATTAGGTTTAGGTATGGTTAGTTGTGTTTGAGCTTAATATTTAAATCCATTCGGGGAGGGAGTGCTGATATGTTTATGAATTGTGTATTGATGATCGTCTTTTCTTCGTATAGTGATGCTTCCTTGGCAAGAAGGAGGTAGAGGTCGAGGTCGCAGTCGCGGTTGGGGGCGCGGGAGAGCACCAGTTCCTAAAGAAGGGGATATTAATGTCTTGCAGGAACCAGTTGGGGGTGCTGAAGTGAATCAACAAATTCTGAATGCTTTGAGGACCTTAATTGGGGCTGGGGCTAATAAAGGGGGAGCATGGGATACGGATGCTAGGGCTATAATGATGATGAGAGAGTTTCAACGTTTGAATCCACCTACCTATAAGGGAGAACTTGACCCTCGAATGATGATAGAATGACTAAAGGTAGTCACCCGAATCTTAGATACTTTGCAAATAGTGGAAGATGACCTTAGAGTTGGTTTCGCTACCTTTTAACTCCGGGGAGAGGCAAATGATTGATGGGAGTTTGTTAAGACGACAACGGACGATACATGAACAACATTTACGACGGTATTCCTGGAAAAATATTTTCCTAAGTCTATTCGAGATACGTATAGAGAGGAATTTTTATCATTGATACAAGGGAATATGCCAGTCTTGCAATATGAATCAAGGTTCACAAGTTTGTCAAAGTTTGCGCCAGAAATGGTGTCAACAGAGGAATTAAAGGCTAAGAGGTCTGAAAGGTGTTTATGACCCGCTATCCAAGAGAAAGTGGAAGGGTTTCGACTGAGGGTTTTCTCGAAGGTAGTTGAGACGGCCATGGTAATAGAAAGTGCTATGGCAGACAATTACAAGATCATGAAAAATAGGTTACCAATGGTGGCTAGAACAACACAATCTGAGGGACGACCTTACAAGAAGTAAAGGCCGGAATACAATACTAGTTCGGCACTGGAGAAATCTCATCAGACCCAATGCTCTGCACCCACCCCATTTGTGGCCTCGACAGCACGTCTAGAAGGGAAAGTGTGACGCCCCGAATTTCAAAAACGTCAATATTTGTGATTTTAATTTATTTTCTTTTAGAAAGAAAAATTAGACCAAATTGTTTTTTTCAAAACACAAATACTAATAATCTTAAAGAAAAAAATCCATAAACTTCAAATAGAAATACGGTTACAAGTCTTACATTCTTCTAAAACGGAATAACAATTCTAGCACCGAAACGAAAATCTAAAGACAATTATCAAAGTGCACGAGTCTCGGGACCCAGACTCCATATTCCTCTTCCAGTGACTACTCTTCTCTGACTTGTTCATCTTGATCATCATCCTGAATCGCATCGTCGTCTTCTTGTCCTATTGTGTTATCTGGCATTTAAAATGCCATGAGCTACAAAACCGAGTAGAAACAACCCGTACCCCACTACTCTAATAATTATAGCATCATACAACAAGTGCAACTTACATCTTTAAGTAAAATAGGCTAGTGATGGTATGAACAATAGAAAAACAAAGAATAGAGCAACATAGGCTAAATATATGTTATATGATCATGAGAATGAAAGATATAAGACATAATTTTTCAATAGAGATTAAAATTTCTCGTTCTCACCAAGAGAACATACCCAGATTATACTACACTTCCACAAGCAAGTACCTAACAACACGGTACCATTTGTGCTCCCATGCGTTATGCCTTCTATCACCCCTTCCTGTTATCCATATGCTCCCGCCCTACTACTTGTATGCGGCTAAAGACGTTAGACCAGTTCTTCAATTGCGTGCAAAAGTTCAGAAAAGGTATGGAACGATACAAGATGGCTCATGACGCACTGGACCCTCCCTCATCACCATATTCTTTAACATTTTTTTTCCACAAACCCAAGAATTGATGAAGAATGCCATGATGTGCTTAATAGATATATAAGACATAGAATATGATGTTAACACTTGTTACCAAAGCCTACACCTATTTAACACTTAGTCGAACTTCACAATGCTTAATTCCATCGAATTTAAACATATAAGATTTAATTGAAACATACAAAATAAGTCTAACTACGTCAAACAAAATGATTATTTTTGGCTCTTTAAAGAAGAAGCTACTGGACATCAATTTTCTTGTCGACATGCATGGTAGGATTTTAGTTGCAAAATGATATAAAAGAAGAATAGAGAACTAAGGGATTACATTCCTACCTTGGAGTTGTTGGACGAGAAGACAAATATGTGAGAATGTAGTTCGATCTTCTCAAGTTCGGCCTTCAACACTTCCTTTTCCTCTCTCTCTCTTCCCCCTTTCTTACTTTATATTACTATATATTTGAGAGGAATGTGTAGGTAGATATTTGAAAGTGATCAAGTTTCATATATATATATATAGTGGTGTAGACTAGTGGTGCAATGTATTTACAACCATTAAAGCCAATTATCTTTGGATTAGGTTTCTCTAATCAAATTAATGTAACTAAAGTAGGTTAATGTATCTAATGTATCTTAAATACATTAACTAATGTATGTTAATGTATCTGGTGTATATTAAATTAATGTATTTAATGAATCTTATATTTATTAATGTATTTAGTGTATCTTGTTATCCACAAATATTATTAATGTATCACATGTATATTAATGTATCTTATGTATATTAATGTATCTTTTTATCTATTTTATATATATATATATATTATTTTAGAAGATTATTGTCGAAATAGAAGGATAATTAGTGATTCCTTTAACATAAAATTTATGTAGTACGTTATTGTATGTAAATTTTAAGATTTTATGTTTCATAGTTGGGGTATGAATTATGATTAATTGTATATATATGAAAAAAAAATTTAGGTTATTACAATCTACTCCCCAAAAAAAAAATTTCGTCCTCGAAATTGAAGTGGTACATTTCAAATAGTTTAGGGTAGTTGGCTCGCATGCCATCCTCTCACTCCTAGGTCGATTCTTCTACTCCTCGATGCCTCTATAAAATGCGTACGAGTGGGATAGTTTTTTCTCTTAGAATCTTTTCTCTTCTGTCTAGTATTTCAACCAATTTTTCTTTGAACGTAGCGTCTTTTTCCATTTGGAGTTCCTCCCAATTCAGCACGTGAGATGAATGGGCTAAATACTTTCAGAGTAATGAGACATGGAACACGTTGTGTATTTGTGCTAGTTGTGGGGGTAGAGCTAAACGGTATGCGACTTCTCCGATTTTCTACAAAATTTCAAATGGACCAATGAATCGAGGGGATAGCTTTCCCTTTTTCCCAAAGCGGACGATCCCTCTTCGAGGTTGAATCTTTAAGAACATGTGATCTCCGACTTCAAAGGTTAGAGGTCGAGACCGTTGATCGGCGTAACTTTTTTGTCGACTTTGAGCGGTAGAAATGCATTCACATATTAATTGAATCTTTTGAGTGGTTTCTTGAACAATTTCTACTCCTAATATGTTGGTTTCTCCTATGTCAGTCTAACAGATCGGTGAGCGACATGGTCGTCCATATAGTGCTTCGTAAGTAGCCATGCCAATGCTAACTTGATAACTGTCATTGTAAGCGAACTCTACTAGTGGTAGATGTCGCTCCCAATCTCCCTTGAAGTTTAGTACGCATGCCCTTAGCATATCCTCGAGTATCTGAATGATCCGTTCTGACTGTCCATTGGTTTGAGAGTGGAAGGTTGCGCTGAAACATAACTCGGTTCTCATAGCCTTTTGTAAGCTTCTCCAAATACGGGAAGTGAAACGCGGATCACGATCAGATACAATTAATATTGGTTGGGTATGGAGTGTGTTTGAGCTCTTGATTCTTTTGAGAAGAAAGGTGGTGTTTGTAATCTCGTGGTTTAAGGGGTTGGTGTTGGTCTTCGGGTTAGGCTTGGTTATCCCTGTGAGTGGATGTCGGTTTGTTTTGGCAGGTGGCGTCGTGATGTATTGTTATACATTGTTATGTGCATTTATAACTGTTTATTTATGTACGAAATATGTAAGTGAATTACATAAGGTAATATCGTTATGTGTAACGTGATTTATGCTTTAAAATCTAGAGTTTTATAGGCATGTGACGTGGTTTGTGGAACGTCATGTTGATACATGGTTATATGCTTTAAATCTTGGTTTAGGTGTGTATATGTGTATGAAATGGATTAGATAAATCTGTGATCCAGTAGATGTAAATCCTGGTTGATGATGCACGTGTGCGTGT
>JAUMHN010446702.1:0-11000 GCA_032360265.1 Heliamphora ciliata
GGGGTAGTGGCAGAGCGTGGCTCGGAGTGGGGTCCGCTCGAGCGGTGGTGTGGCAGGGCCTATGTCGGCAAGGGGTCTGCTCGAGCGGTGGTTGGGCGCTCGAGCGGTGGGTCCTGGGCGCAAAAAGCTATAAAGAGAACAAAATATCTTTTTCAGATCCAAAATATCTTTTTCAACCAAATCTCTTTCTCTCTTCCTTTTCTCTACCTTCCCTCTAGCTTTCAGGTGGCCTAGGGCTTAGTTTTTTGCGGTTGGACAGCAGATCCTTATTGTCGGCGACGTGGGCTTCACATCTATCCGGACAGATTCTCGTTCCGACGAGGTTGGATTTTGAGGCATCGAGCTTTTAGCTCTTTGAGGTAGGATTCTAGACCTAATGTTGTTAAAAGGGTGATATATGTAATTATACTTGCTTTCACCAGGTAGAAATGTATGAAATGTTGTTTACATGTTTAACCCTTGGTTTATGGGTAAAAGTGGGTTTTACGCTTTTCTCAATTTTTATACATGATCCAGATGTGTTGAGATCCGTGATTTTCAAAAGGAGCTTTGAAAACGAGGTGTTTTTTGTGAAAAACATATTTGTGGAGGTTTGGAGCTAACCTTTGGGGTTGAGTCTCAGTTTTGTTAAAACATATGTTGTTACATGCTTATAAATCTCCATGATGATGGATTGGATCCTATTTATATACATTCAATGTAAAACAATTTTGTGGGCTTTTAAATGCTATCCATAGATGTACCATGACAATGGGTGTGTGATTTTGAGTTGAGCTTCCATTGCTCCTCGGGTAAGTTCAGAAACGTGTGCAGCGTAGGTGCTTTGTACCTTTGGGTTAGTCCCCGTAAATTGAGTGATTGGGTGCTTTGTACCCTTGTGCTCAGGTCCCATAAATTAAGCAGTAGGTACTCTGTACCTTCAGATTGAATCTTGTAAATTGAGTGGTTGGTGGGTGCTCTGGACCCTCGGGCTTGACTCGTAAATTGAGCAGTTACGTTGTCGTGACTCCGTATAAAACTTGTCATTATCAAGCCTGTGGGCCTAGGGTAATGGACGAGAGTTTATAGTTATTACCTTTGTCAGTGTGGCAGAGTCGGTACATAGGATCTCATTTTACTATGTTCTCCTCGGCTGTGTGACCCATGTGGAGGAAAATTATTTTACCGTTTTATTTTCCTCAGTTGTGTGTTCCGAGTGAAAAAATAATATTTTGATTCCGATTATATGATCCGGGTGAACAAATATCATGTTTTGATTTCTGTTTTATTACAGCTTTTCCTTAACTGTGGCATGATATCTGTTAGGATGATATGCATAGTTTCAAGGATAAAAATGATGGTTTTCAGAGGAAAAACTTGTGGTTTTTTAGAGAAAAACCCTTTTTGGCTCCTGTGGTTGAGCCTGTGCGTGTATAATTGCATAGCTTGCTTTACAGCTTTATTGTCTTTTTCTATTGGGATTCGGCTCACGGTGTGAGATTTTGCTGTAAAAACATTTTCAGGTAACCACGTGGAGTTAACCTAGAGTCTTGTGGTGATGAAGTGCTTGCTGTAGTTTTCCTGTTTTGGACATGTGCTTATACATGTGATGCTTGTTTCAGAAGGCTGATTTTGTACGCCTTTCGGCGATATATTTATTCATGTATGAGTTTGTATGATTTCTGTTTATGAGAGATAAACTTAGGGATCTTTATCCAAATGTTGTAATATGTTATAGTTGACGGTGTTCCAACTCCAAATCTTATTTTCTCAAATGGGTGCTTTAGTTGGCTTTCGCGTGACCCTGGTGTTTGGGGCGTGACAACTTGGTATCAGAGCTCTGGGTTCAAATACCTATGAGCCATAGGAAATAGGGTACATCACCTTGTGAGAATGTATGTGTGCTTAATTGTATATGTTCAAGTGTTTACTTACATACGTATGATAGCCTGTTTAGTATGATAGATGTGTATATGTGGGTATGGAGGTTGGACCTTAGAATTGATTAGTCTTGCCTCTGAGCGTTTGGATTGACAAACTTGGGAGCCAAGTTAGAGACGCGTTTCGCAGACGTGATTTCTAGCTAGGAATCTGAGTAGGTTGTTCAGATGGACGAGTCTTTCTTGTTGGTTTTCCTCAGTATGTGAGATATGTGATGGCATGATCTAAGTGACTATGTGTTAGCATGTTTATATGTGGTCAGTCTTTTACGTTAGCAATAACATGTTGTTAGAATGCTTATCCTAATATATTGCTTTCGTATAGAATTATGTCCACACAGGGAGGACGAGGTCGAGGTCGAGGCTGTGGCCGTGGTTCTGGCCGAAGGGACGTTCCAGTCCCAGATGTTGGGGATGCTAATGCACCCCAGGGACCAGTTGGCGAGGGAGATTTGTTGCGTGAGATGGTCGGCTCCATTCGACAACTGGCTGAGGCCACTAGGGGAAGGGAGAGTGTACCCGAGCCGAGGGCGACGGTTGCGATGCGTGAGTTTCGCCGTCTGAACCCTCCTACCTTTTCTGGGGATCCCAACTCCATGGTTGCCACTGAGTGGTTGGAACTGGTTACCAGGATTCTGGATTCGCTTCAGATTGAGGAAGATGATCTGAGGGTTATATATGCCTCCTTCCAGCTGACAGGGAGTGCTCAAATGTGGTGGAAGTTCGCCAAGACCACAGTGGCAGGCACTTAGGAGGCATTCACAAAGGTATATCTAGAGAAATACTTTTCAGCGACTTTGAGGGATCACTACAAAGAGGATTTTCTATTTCTGACTCAGGGGACGATGACTGTGATTGAGTATGTGGCTGAGTTTACTAGCCTGTCCTGATTTGCACAGGAGATTGTGCCCACTGATGAGTTCCGTGCGAAGCGGTTCAAGAGAGGTTTGAGGACCGCCATTAGAGATAGGGTGGCTGCATTCTAGATGCAGGTCTTACAGATCTGGTACAGATGGCCATGAAAGTGGAGGACACTCTGAATGAGATGCGCAGAGACAAGGACAGTCGGGGTCAGCAAGGAGGGGAACGTGCACAGTCTCAGGGGCGTAGGGAAAACAAGCGTAGACAGACATCTGGTTCGAGTTCGCATCCGGTGGGGTCGTATCCTCCACAGTCTTCTGTATCCACACATCCCGTAGTCTCAACGGGATGGTCGGATCATAGCGCGCTTTGTCATAGATGCTAGCGGTCAGGGCATCGTGTGGTAGAGTGCAGGAGTGCAGTGCCTGTCCAGGCACAGTCATAGCCACAGGCTCAAGGGAGAGGGCCAGTGGTATGTTATGAGTGTGGCCAGTCCGGGCACATCAGGAGGGATTGCCCTAAAGGAGGGAGCGTGCGGAGCACGGTTGGAGCACCTGTTACTCCATCAATCCAAGGACGTCAGTTAACTCGGTTTGCAGAAGGGGGTGCATCGGTACAGTCAGACAGACAGTCTATAGTACAGGGCCACAGTGGGTAGGCCAGAGCTTATGTGCTTGCGGATCCCTGTTCATCCAGAGCACCGATCGTGCCCGATGCTACTGCTACCACCTCCATGATAGAGGTATTTTTCTAGTCTATAGAACATGGGCCAGTGTTCTCATAGACACCGGAGCATTGCATTCGTTTATATCATCTTCTTTTGCATTTGCTTTGGGGTTGGAAATGGACTGGTTGGGTGGTACTATGAGTGTAGAGACCCCAGTCAGTGGGAGTGTAAAGTTGAGTCTTGTCTGTAGATCCTGTGTGTTGTAGGTCGCTGGTCGTTGGTTAGAGTTTGACCTTGTTATTTTAGACATGACCACGGTTGATGTCATCCTAGTGATGGATTGGCTGACCACCTATCGTGCCTTCATCGATTGCGATCGACAGAGGGTAACGATTTTTACACCGATGGGAGATTATTTTTGCTTTGTGGGAGATCAGGATGAGGGTTTGAGGTTTATGCCGGGCGCCGTACGAAACCAGGGAAACTTGGGTTTCCTCTTTTCAGCCCTCAGGTTGGACGAGGAGGTTAGGGTTTAGGGAGAGTTGCCTCCGGTGGTCTGCGACTACCCAGATGTCCTTCCTGACGATCTGTTTGAGTTTCCACCGAGCCGTGAGGTAGAGTTCTCCATTGATCTAGTACCTAGAGCTACTCCCATACCTATACCGTCTTATCATTTTGCCCCCGCTGAGTTGCGTGAACTCAAGGTACAACTTCAAGAGTTGCTAGACATGGGATTTATACGTCCGAGTACTTAGTCGTGGGGAGCTCCTGTTCTTTTTGCAAAGAAGAAGGATGGATCCTTGCGTTTGTGTATTGACTACCAGAAGCTGAATCAGGTAACAGTGAAGAATAAGTATCTGATGCCGAAGATAGATGATTTGTTTGATCAGTTGAAGGGGTCGAGTTGCTTCTCAAATATTGACTTGAGATCGGGGTACCACCGGCTGAGAATTAGGAACAAGAACATAGCGAAGACCGCTTTCCGAACTCGCTTTGGTCACTATGAGTTTCTGGTCATGTCGTTCGGTCTGACGAACGTGCCAGCCATGTTCATGAGTTTGATGAACCGAATCTTCCATCAGTATTGGGATAGTTTTGTGGTGGTGTTCGTGGATGATATTCTGATATATTCACCCACTAGGGAGGCACACGAGGATCACCTGCGGATCGTGCTACAGATTTTGAGAGAGCATCGCTTGTATGCGAAGTTCGTGAAGTGTGAGTTCTGGATACCCAAGGTAAGGTTTTTGGGACACGTCGTGTCGTCGGACGGAGTATCAGTAGATTCGTCAAAGACAGATGCTGTGATAGGCTGGGAGCGACCGAAGAACGTTTTTGAGATTCGCAATTTTCTAGGCTTAGCAAGGTACTATCGGCCGTTTGTGAAGGATTTTGCGAGACTTGTTGCACTGATGACGAGTCTGACACGAAAGAGGGTTGTGTTTGTTTGGAGTGAGTCCTGTGAGTCAACAATCTAAGAGCTGAAGACGAGGTTGACTAGCCGCCAGTGTTGAGCATCCCAGAGCAAGGCTTAGGGTATACAGTATATTGTTATGCTTCACATGACAGTTTGGGCTGTGTCCTGATGCAGGAAGGAAAGGTTGTAGTCTATGGTTCTCAACAATTGAAGACGTATGAGAAGAACTACCCGACACATGATTTGGAGTTGGCATCCGTGGTCTTTGCCTTAAAGACATGGCGTCACTATCTTTATGGTGAGCATTTCGAGATTTTCTCCGAACACAAGAGCTTAAAATACTTGTTTTCGCAGAAGACCTGAATTTGTGCCAACGACGGTGGATGGAGTTGTTGGAGGATTACGACTTTGACTTGCAGTACCATCCAGGGAAGGCCAATGTGGTGGCTGACGCTCTTAGTAGGAGATCCCACGGGTCGTTAGCTTCTGTAGCTATACGTGAGTGGGATATGCTTAGATATGTTGTGTCTTGGAGAGATAGTGACAGGTGCTACCTTATTTTCAGTAGTTACTCGACCAGCGTTGATAGCACGTGTGCTAGAGGTCCAGCAGACGGACCAGAAAGCTCAGATGATATGGGACAATGTCGCTAGTGGAGAGGATACAGTAGGATGGGTTGTGGGATCTGATCTGAGTCTGAGATTAGTAGGGAGGTTGTTTGTGCCAGAGTTATGTCCACATCATTCTCGCCTTGCTATGCATCCAAGAGGCACGAAGATGTACCATGACTTACGTCGTCAGTTTTATTGGATAGGAATGAAGAAGGACGTGCTTCAGTTTGTTTCTCGGTGCCTTACCTATCAGCAGGTGAAGACGGAGCACCAGAAGCCGGGCAGATTGTTACAGTCGTTACCAGTGTCTGAATGGAAGTGGGAGAACGTCACAATAGACTTTGTGTCAGGACTTCCTCGCTCACCTAGAGGACACGACGCCGTGTGGGTTGTGGTCGATAGGTTGACGAAGTCTGCACATGTTCTCCCCATCCGCGTGAAGGATCCAGTAGAGAGACTGAGTCAGTTGTATGTCAGAGAGATAGCATGGTTACACGGAGTACCAGTGGCTATTGTTTCTGACGGAGACCTGCACTTCACATCGCGCTTTTGCTGGAGTCTTCAAGAGGCTTTGGGGATGAACTTGATGCTCAGTACTGCTTTTCACCCCCAAACGGATGGCTAGTCTGAGAGGACTATATAGATTATGGAGAATATGCTGAGGGCCATGGTTCTAGACTTCAGAGGTTCTTAGGAGGATCATCTACCGTTGGCAGAGTTTGCATACAACAACAGCTATCAGTCCAGTATTAGGATGGCACCGTATAAGGCTTTGTATGGTAGACCGTGTAGATCGCCCGTATGTTGGAAAGATGTGGGAGAGACCACAGTCTTAGGACCTAACATGGTGCGAGAAACGACGGAGAAGATTGCAGTGATACGCCAACGCCTTTTGACGGCACAGAGTCGCCAAAAGTGTTATGCAGATCAGAGGAGACGACCTTTGGAGTTTGTTGTGGGAGATCACGTGTTTCTAAAGGTCTCCCCATGTAGAGGTTTGATGAGGTTTGGTCGTAGCGGAAAGCTATCACCGCATTTCATAGAACCTTTTGAGATCTTGGACAGAGTTGGAGAAGTTGCCTATCACTTAGCTTTGCCACCTCAGTTAGCATCTGTGCATAATGTGTTCCACGTTTCTATGTTTCGGAGGTACGAGCCTGATCCTTCTCATGTGTTAGATTGGGCTAAGCTACGGGTTAATGAGGATGCCACCTATGAGGAGCATCCAGTGAGGATTCTTGATACAAAAGAGCAGGTGTTGTAGGGGAGGACAATTGCTTATGTCAAGGTTTTGTGGCTTCATCGCGGGGTTAAAGAAGCGACATGGGAGCTTGAGACTGGGATGCGTGCTAAATATCCAGACCTATTTACCTCGTGACCATGTTGTGAATTTTGGGGGAAAATTCCTTAAGAGGGGAGAGTTGTGAGGCCCGGACTCGTCTCTTTTCGAGATCCTTATATATGTTGAAGCATTTCTTTCTATATATGTATCTCTGTGTTGCATGGATTATTTTTCCTTTGTAGAACAACATGTTTTGTATCGGTGCTATACGTGTTAAGCATGCGAGCGTTCGGTTTTGGTTTCCTTTTTCAATTTTCTCTCCCAGCGACGACCGCTCGAGCGGGCTGGTGGCAAAGTGTTGGTCCGAGATGTGACCGCTCGAGCGGTGGGTGTACGCTCGAGAAAAGGTAGTGGCAGAGCGTGGCTCGGAGTGGGGTTCGCTCGAGCAGTGGTGTGGCAGGGCTTACGTCGGCAAGGGGTCCACTCGAGCGGTGCTTGAGCACTCGAGCGGTGGGTCCTGGGCGCGAAAAGCTATAAAGAGAACAAAATATCTTTTTCAGATCCAAAATATCTTTTTCAACCAAATCTCTTTCTCTCTTCCTTTTCTCTACATTTTCTCTAGCTTTTGGGTGGCCCGGGGTTTAGTTTTTTGCGGTTAGACAATAGATCTTTGTTGTCGGCGACGCGGGCTTCACATCCATCCGGACGGATTCTCGTTCCGACGAGATTGGATTTTGAGGCGTCGAGCTTTTACCTCTTTAAGGTAGGATTCTAGACGTACTACTGTTAAAAGGGTGATATATGTAATTATACTTGCTTTCACCGGATAGAAATGCATGAAATGCTGTTTACATGTTTAAACCTTGGATTATGGGTAAAAGTGAATTTTATGCTTTTCTCGATTTCATACATGATCCAGATGTGTTCAGATCCGTGATTTTCAAAAGGAGCTTTGAAAACGAGGTGTTTTTGTGAAAAACATATTTGTGGAGGTTTGGAGCTAACCCTTGGTATTGAGTCTCAATTTTGTTAAAATATATGTTGTTACATGCTTGTAGATCTCCATGATGATGGATTGGATTCCGTTTATATTCATGCAATGTAAAACTATTTTGTGGGCTTTTAAATGCTATCTATAGATGTACCATGACAATGGGTGTGTGGTTTTGAGTTGGGCTTCCATTGCTCCTCGGTGTAAGCCCTGAAACGTGCGCAGCGTAAGTGCTCTGTACCTTCGGGTTAGTCCCCGTAAATTGAGTGATTGGGTGCTTTATACCCTTGGGCTCAAGTCCCATAAATTAAACAGTAGGTGCTCTGTACCTTCAGGTTGAATCCCGTAAATTGAGTTATTGGTGGGTGCTCTGGACCCTCAGGCTTGAGCCGTAAATTCAGCAGTTACGTTGTCGTGACTCCGTATAGAACTTGTCATTATCAAGCCTGTGGGCCTAGGGTAATGGACGAGAGTCTATAATTGTTACTATTGTCGGTGTGGCAGAGTCGGTACATAGGATCTCATTTTACTGTGTTCTCCTCGGCTGTGTGACCCGAGTGGAGGAAACCTATTTTACCATTTTATTTTCCTTGGTTGTGTGTTCTGAGTGAAAAAATAATATTTTGATTCCGGTTGTATGATCCGGGTGAACAAAGATCATGTTTTGATTTCTGTTTTATTACAACTTTTCATTAACTGTGGCATGATATCTGTTAGGATGATATGCATAGTTTCAAGGATGAAAATAATGATTTTCAGATGAAAAACTTGTGATTTTTTAGAGAAAAACCCTTTTTGGCTCCTGTGGTTGAGCCCGTGTGTGTATAATTGTATAGTTTGCTTTACAGTTTTATTGTCTTTTTCTATTGAGTTTCGGCTCACGGTGTGGGATTTTGCTGAAAAAATATTTTCAGGTAACCACGTGGAGTTGACCTAGAGTCTTGTGGTGATGGTGAGCTTGCTGTAGTTTTCCTATTTTGGACATGTGCTTATACACGTGATGCCTCTTTCATAAGGCTGGTTTTGTACGCCTTTCGGCGATACATATATTCATGTATGAGTTTGCAAGATTTCTATTTATGAGAGATAAACTTGTGGATCTTTATCCAAATGTTGTAATATTTTATAGTTGATGGTGTTCCAACTCCAAATCTTATTTTCTCAAATGGGTGTTTTGGTGGGTTTTCACGTGACCCTAGTGTTTGGGGCGTGACACTAAAGCTGTCCATGTTCTGTCGGTATGAGTTCTTGATAGATTGTTGCTCACATTACATTCAAAAATCACATAAGAGAATACAGTAGCAAGTCTAACGAGAGTTTCAACTCGAAATCAAAAATCGTAGTTAGAGAATCGACCGAAAATGTATTCTTCTAAATTAACTGTGGTGGCACGAGTTTAAATTTTAATCATTCGACGTCAAAAATTTTATCTAGAGTCCGTTTTGGCGTTTGCCTCCAACAATTGGTATTAGAGCCGTTTTAGTTTTTGTTTACTGTTATCGGGGTCGAATAATTTTAAAACTGTACTAACTTAGTTTTGCATGCGTTCTAATCCCGATTTATGATCATCTTTTATTTCATGTTTGATTGAATGCGTGCTTGATAATTTAATTTTTTAATTACGGGGGTTGACCGTGATAGATCGAATGTGATCTTTCGGGACATAGGATCGAAGTAATAGCTGGTTATTTGTTTTTATATATTTTATTAGATTATTTAAGAACGGGTTGAATATATTCAAGAACACGAAGAATAAGTGGCGGTACCGACGGCCATTTTGATGGGCCATGGATCGCGGTAAGTTTTTAACAATTTTAAATAAATTTTTTTGATGAATTTTCTGTAGTATTAATGCATTAAAAACAGCAGAAAAAATAAGTCAAAAACAATGGAAAAAATCAGCAAAACAGCACGACCACCGGCAGCTTTTCCAGCGGCAGTTCGACGGCGATTCTGATGATTTTTTGGGCCATTTTTAGAACTATTTTTTGAGCAATTTCTTGGACATAAAATAGCAGCAAACATACCTTAGAATACTGTCTAAAAACTAAAAAAACTTGGTCAAAAATAGAAAAACAGGCGGTAAAACAGGCAGCATTCAGGCGAGAGTGGTGGCGCTGTTCGAGGACTATTTTCAGGCCTTTTTCGAACTATTTTCGAAGCGTTTTTCGAAACATCATGTGACTGGACATTTGAGCTATTTTTCTAAAAAAACCGGGCGTGAAAAAAGCACCCAAAAAAACCCAAACAAGGCACTGTTTGGGGCAACAGCGCTGGTGGTGCGGCGGCACTAGTTCGAGAAGTTTTTTCGATCAATTTTTAGGCAGTTTTTTAGCAAATTTTTTGACAAAAAAATACTAATTTTTGAGAGCTATTTTTTTATATAAAAGTCATCAGAAACGGAACTCGAATGAGGCTATAAAAGCCGCCTGAAATGGCTGGTGCGACGGTGCCGGTGGCAGTGCTTGATGGCTGACGGTGGTTGGCTAGCTCGGGGCTATCTTTGATCGATATTCTGATATGTTTTGATATTGATACGATACGATATATCGGTATATATCAAAGTGTATCAAGAAATCCTGATGCTATCGGAATATAGGAATCAAACTTGAAAGAGAATTAATGCAGCTTATCATCAATGGGAATTTGAAACTCACAAGAGTTTCTCTTTAATCATAAAACCAGAATATATGCATATATCGTGTTTATATATATATGAACTGCGTGAATGATTGTATATATGTTTTGTTAGAGCCGCACAGCGGAAAAACTTCGATGAACGACATCGTGACCGTAAAAAACGACGTTGTGCGATTTTAATAAAAATAATAAAATAATGTGATATGTTATGATTAAATATACCTTCAAAAAACTTGAACAATTTTCTTTGATGCCAAACAACGATCCGAGATGACCTAACAATCTTCTCACGTATATCCCGATGCACGCGACGATCCCGGCGAGTGGGCACCGATTCGGATCTTCGTGTATTCTTGCTTTGGTTTCTTCTCACACTTATCTCCAAAAGGCGAAATATGGATTGCCAAAAGGGAGAGAGAGAGTGGCGGCTAGGTTAGGAGAATTCGGATTTTAGTTTTTAAAGCCTCCTTTTATAAAATAAAAGAATATATTATATTAAGTATATATATCCGCACTTTCCTAAAAGGATAAGAAAGAATATAAACTTAACACAAAACAAACCCATCTTCTCCCTATTAGGGCCGGCCACCTAGGGAGTAATCCCTAGGTGTG